>JABUQX010131831.1:0-29039 GCA_015478945.1 Trachelipus rathkii
TATAATAAAATACCCACTATATAGGGGCAAAAGGTACTGTATATGAATGCCTGTTCACCATATCAGGCCATGAAATTGCTCTTTAGATATACTAGTATGAAAAAAAAAACAGACAATAAGGTAGTGAAAGGTATTTGGTAGCTCTCGCTCACACACATGTGATAGTTAGGAGAGTAATTTACTGAGATCGAACGCACCTACCGCCCCCCCCTCCGTCTTTGAACATCGGTGTCAACGCTTATAGGTCGCCTAATGGTCGCGTGAGACACAAGGAATCCCTCATCAGCACCGGGTGTGCCTCCGACTTATCAAAGACTGGATCCCACTGCAGAAAGCAGGAGGCGGAGAGACCCAGCTGTGAACGGGTAGCGGTAAATCCTATTGCTGACGCGTCCGTGAGGACAGGTCGAGGAAAGCCGAGATGGAAGTAACAACCCAAGCAAATGGCCAATAATAAGTGTTGTCACGGACACGCTCTACAATAGGTGTCAGCCGACGGGTAGGAACCTGAAGATCGGATAGCAGATTTGAGTGCACATGATTGCATCACTCTATGGATCATCGAAGGGATAAAGGGGGCATCAGATCAATTTCATGCTCCACTCAGGCTCGCTTCCTACAGTAGAGGATTACGAAGCACACGATTGTGCAATTTTTCTCAGCAATTTTCTCCGACCTTTCACATCTGATGGGGTGAAGAAAGTCGTGAGGTAGGAATGGAAGGTGCACCCTCATTGATTGCGGTTTTACATATCATAAGTTGAATATATAACATGTCTAGACCGCAACACCGGACGTATATTTCTAATCAGTATATATAGTAAATAGATGTAATATAGGCTGAGTCCATTGGTTTATTTATCTAAGTTCTAGTCTTACCCCAAGTTTTGGAGGTTAGGTGCCGTAAGAGATTCCAAATCATTTACTACTAGATTTAGTTTGTATGAAGAGTAATATGCGGAGGTTACGTTGTAGAATAAATGACTACCTCGGTACTTACATACACGGATAGGGGGATGATCATAGTGGTACGTTTATTACAATGGAGTAGGCGTTAGATAAGGCGAGACCCTATACTATACTAGAGGATTTTATCTCTCAGGAAGAGTCTATGTGCTGTAGTTATTCGTACACGTGGAGAATGTAAAGCCACGCGCAGAGCACCAGGAGGATTAACTCCTTCTCGATGGCAACTGAATGAGTTGACGTTCCATACAGAAGGTTTATAGCGTCTGAGATGTCAGTAGGCTAAATGATGTCTAACATAGATGGAGCATGCGCACCGATGGTACGGCTGATGTAGAAGAATATATATCTATTATAAATAATATATATATTAATATATATATATATATATTAATATTATATATATATTATATATATATATATATAATATTATATATATATTATATATATTATATTATTATAATATATAATATAATATTATATATTATATATATAATATATATACTATATATATTACTATAATATATAATATCTATATATATATATATATATATATAATATATATTATATATAATCACATATATTTATTGACTATCGTGAAGTATCATGAAGCTTACTAGGCTCATAGACGAAATAACTTATGTAGAGAACTTCATCGAGGGTGCTTGCTCTGAGACAGCCTAGTGCAATATTATTCACGTGAACGCTAAGCACTAAGAGGCAAAAGTGCGTGAAGAGTTCATAGTTTAACACCATCGTACTTCTCAGCACGTTTCGACTCTTCTTAAAGTTGAAAATGAACTTTCAACTTGTGTACGTGTTGAAGGAAAAGCAAGGCCTCATTGGAGAGGGTCTGTATAACAGATTGTGGACTTAAATCGTTTTTAGAGATGCGTCTGTATAATACAGATCAAGTTTAACTGAATGTCGATTATTCATAACATCTACGAACCACACGCTCATGAGCAAGACGTTGCTTCGCGCGGAGTAATCTGATCACCATTTTACTATCTCGTTGACATTAATACTGTACGATTTGAAACTGGTTCTACCATTTCAGTCAATGATTCTAATTCCTTGTACGGTTTCATATTATCGGATGAAGGTCAAGAAATGAGTAGTATGAAGAGAAGAGAGAGTCATTCTTCGACTGGTATCTAGACAATCTCCCTGTGTCGGACAGGGTCAGAACTAGCCTGGCTGAGTGAGGCCCAATTTTCACCCCCCCTAAATTATCCACTAAATATTCGGAATTTTTTTCAGCCGAGTTGACCCTATAAACACAACGGTAGCTTTTCTTTGCCCTCATATTTTTAAGTGATAGAGTACTTCAAATTTTGTAATAGTTAGTACGTAATAATTATAGTGTCAAACTTGACTTTGGGGAGGATTGCAGTAATAATTTATACACATGAAAAAATGAATATCGATTTGTTGACGGTTATTTAGGAAGATAATTCAAAAATTTCAATACCAAGTTTATAATTGACAACATTTAATGGTTATATTATTTGTCATTGTGTTAATTTTACTATTCATTTTAAGAATCCAAAAAGATTTAAAGATTTAATATTTGTTAGGCTTACTCGATGCGTTCGACGGCAAATGTTTTAAATTTTAATTTCTTTCATCTAAAGTCTAAACATAAACTTTGAGTATGTTAATTTGACGTCACGATTAAGTAAAATGTAAAGTTAAATCAAAACATTAATTAATAATGAATTTAATTATTAACATAATCTAATTTCAAATATTATTTTACTATTGATATGTTTGAAATATTTTAGTAAACAAACTACAATCAGTCGAGCAAATGAAAAACTATAGAAAATCTATTCGAAATGGTAATTGCTGCAAATATTTTCCTTTGAAATGAACAAATTAAAGTAAATTATAATCTTTTATATAACTAATATATACTTCCACATATATCTCTTCTACTTTACTTATTTTTACTATTTAAGATACTTAGGTTGTTAAACAATGTTTTACAGGATTTTATCTATGCCACTATTGGATATAATTGCCCAAAATTTACTAGAGTAGCCTGCTATGATTTAAATTCTAATTTTTTCTTTCTTTTTTCTCCTTGAAATTTACTTCTCCACCCAATGATAATTTGATCTTTGAGTTAATATAAAGCAAATAAAAGAATCAATTAATAAACAAAAAAATAATGATTTTTTGGGATAAAATAAAAAATCATAAGTGAATAAAATTACCTAGTTTATGCAGATCACTTAAATCGATCTTAAATGATTTTTCAGCGAAGTCTTTTCTCGTCTTTGCTTTGAAATCGTAAGTTCACAAAAAGAACATTTTACAGTCATTATACTCTTCTGTGAAGTTTTTTCCACACAACACTTTTCTTTGACGCCTTAATAGTATATGAAAACAAGAAAGTTAAGTTATTTTATAGCGTTTCAAAACACTACAACCACTAATAATGACTGTTTGTATAACTGAGCACGAAACATGTAAGAGAATCGAATTCCTTCACTGTCCCAAAACATTCAAATGTGGATGAATATTATTTTATGTAATCCTATTATTTAGCGACGTATATATCGTGATCATAGTGCGTATATATAAGGAGGAGGATACTATATAGAAGATTTATATTATATATATATTATATTAATACTTATACTATATATATTTATATATATAATAATATATATATATATATATATAATATATATATATATATATATAATATATATATATATAATATTATATTAAATATACTATAATATAATATATTATATATATATATATATATTATATTAATATATATATATATATATTATATATTTATATTATATATTTCTATATATGATATATATATATATATATATATTTATATATATATGTCTATAAAAATAGTAAAATTATAGAAAAATTATATATATATATATATATATATAATTAAATATATATATATATATATATATATATATATATATATATATTATATATATATATATATATATATATATTTTTATAAAAAAATATATATATATCTATATTAAATATATATATTAATATATAACTATATATAGTAGAATTATATATATATATATACTTATTATTAAAAAATATTCAGATCCGATTCAGGGGGGGGGGGGGGGCAAGGTGCAATACAGCAGTTTGATAATACCTCAATGTATCTAATAAACGCTCATCCTGGACTAACTCATCAAAATGACGTTTAGTTCTACGAACTCTATGATCTGGAAAAAAATGGCATCAAGACACCATTGTTGGGCAGAAGCAGTTGCCATATCATCTTCAAAATTATTTCCTAAATGGGAAAGGCTATTAATAGCGTTATGAAGTACAGTAGTTGCTTCTGATAGTTCAACGTTACTGTTCTGGAGAAATTTCGAAACCAAGTTAAGAGATTCCAGTATTAATGTATGAAAAACGACCTGGAGAAGAAATTCAAAATTTTCCATGTGTTTTATCAATCCATTTGCCTTTGCTCTTTCATCGAGTATTGTAGATTGCAGAACCAATTAATATAAAACTCTCATTATAATAGAATATTGTAACGAAGAGCTTTCGAAGATAACTATCTAGTAGGACAAAGTTTTTTGAGGGACAGAGACGACTCCTCCAAAAGTTCCCATCTTTTACAGCTTTGGAAGAAAAACAAATATAAATTTTCGACCATATCGACACTTGACCACTGGAAACTGAAACCACGGGCACGGGCCCCACATGCACCTGGCCCTCCCGCATTGCAGGCGGTTGCGGTCCGTAAATTACGCACTGAAAAAGATCATGTTCAAACATGTTTATTTTATTTCTAATATAATATATTATCATTATTACAAATAACACTCTTTATTGTTGCTGTTTCATTGTGTCATAGAGTATAAGCCCTATTTAAAGATTTTGAACTCGGATATAGGGCCTAGGGTTAAAAATAACTAATCGACTTTAAATCAAACTCAAAAATCCAAAAAAATGCAAAATCGATTTTTTTTCTCAAAATTCCAAAATCCAAACCGCTGTTTGGTAATATTTTTATGCTGCTTTTCCGAAGCCCAGTACAGCCGCGGGCGGGCACACAGGCGCATATAAATCGTTTCGAGCCCGTGTGCGCACTTCTACGTCACGGTCAGGCGCCAGTTGTTATGGGCTCGATTTCGGGATTAGTAACGGGCGGGCTGGGGAAGGACTTTTGTTTCAAACAAATTTTTTCTACAATAACATAGTTCGATATGGCTTGGGCAAAGTTTTTAATATTTTAGTTTACTTTTATATTAAGAATACTAATAATATCGTATCATTTCATTAAATGATACTATAAGCTCTACGAGTTTGTTTTACATTCTTTTAGCAAATTTAGCACTTTTTGCACTTTTAGCACGCTATTCTTTATTTTAGCTGCGTTTCCAGAAAGAACGACTACACCCGGCGGGCGGGCACACGGGCACATGCTCGTTTCCCAGAGCCGTTGTGCGCACTTTGTCACGTAAACCGTCTTTGGTTTACAAACAAATTTCTTTACAAAACATGTGTGGAAAATGACTTGGACAGTTTTTTAAATATTTAGTTAACTTTAGTAATAATTTAGAGATTATTTCGAAGTAAAAATACTAGATACATATAAATATATGGAGTATGTTTTACATTGTCCAGTACTGCGACGTGGGCGCTCGTACCCGTTTCCAAGGTCTTCAAATTTTCTGTTCTCTGATTGGTTAATGGTAATTTTTTTTTTTTCATTTGAAGCGTTTACCGAGTCGGATTTTGCACACGTCATTCTGGATTGGCTGTATTTATTTAAAGCTATGGTCACTCGCGACTTCTGGGAAAATTTTAGCAAAATTTTAGCACATTTTAGCACTTTTCCATTGAGATTTAGCATAAATGTGTATAAAAGTTGACAACACTGGTCTTATAACTTTTAAAATCCTGGGATCATAGTATAAATACATGCTTGGATCAAACCCCAAAACCAGAAAAAGAATCTTTCCAAGGTCGAAAGTTGTAGCTGAAGAATTTATTAAGAAAAAGATGATTGACTAGTCCTACTTTATTAATGCAGATTATAAATCTTAAAGATGTGGATTTTGATATAAATATTTGAAGTAGGCCTATCCAATGGATCATTGATTAGCTTATTAAAATGTTGCAAATAAAATGGTATATTTTCATCTTATTTGCATTATGATTTAACAGACTGCTTGCTCTCTCTTTTTTTTATATCTATTTAATGTTACAAATTTATTTCTTTTCTTATCTAATTAAGATGCTCATTATACCATTGATATCAGTGTTTGATCACCAAATCATTTCACATATGCTCAGGCCAAAAAGGATAAATTTTCTCTTTAGTAAAAGCTCTGATAACACACTTCAGAGACTTGCAAAAAGCTTACACTCTGGATTAAAACAAAATTCTTATAAGCAGTTGCAGTTCAGGTATAGTGCAGCCAACATGAATATTGCAAATGACTTTGCAAAGTCAAAAATCCTTTTTACAAATATTAATAGTTTATCAACTTTTCATTTCAATATTTTTGAAGAAAAACTAAAAAGACATTATGAATCTGCCAGAATAAGAATAAAATGTGTGCCTGAGATTAGTAATTTAAGTTGTAATTATTATTCAAGTTCTTTGATTCATAATGACACTGGTCAAGAACATCAAACAAAAAGTATAAAAAGTATTCAAAAATTAATTGGACAATTAACAGTTGATGAAAGAAGAGAGATTTTACTTGATCTTCAGTTAGAAGAAGCAGCTATGAGAAAAAAAGAAGCAGAAGGTATATGATAATTATTTAGGTTTTTATACACTTTAGGGGTCAAAATTTTCTAATTTATGACATTAGTCAGGCAGAACCAAAGCATTACTAATTTAGCCTATATAAAGATCAAGCATAGACTCTACATAAGAATGTAAGATATAAAGAGACAGTAAGAAGCCATATAGGCCTATCAAGGCTATCCCAGTCAAACTATAGGCCCCCTAGTAAATATTTATCAAACATATGCTCATTTGGTAATAGTTGAGTTTAACAGATTCTTAAAAAAATCAAATTCTTAGAAAAATAAATCGATTTGTTGTTACCTATGAAACACAGTTGTCAAATTTAAAAGAGAACCACAGTTGCCAAATTTATAATATATATATATATATATATATATATACAAGAAACAAATTTAGCGTGTGTTGTCCCAAAGTAAATAAATTTTTTTCGGTAGCACTACTACACAAAGCCTATGACGAAGCCATGCTTAAACTGCCACTAATGATATGTAACGTTTTCTAAAGAAAATAACCTAACAACAAAATTTTATTTGATTAAAGTGAAAAGAAAAGTTGTTTTATACTAAAAAAATTTCAAAATCATATTATTTATTTAAATAAATGTATTCTGTCTAACTTATATATATATATATATATATATATATATATATATATATTATAAATTTAATATACTATATATATATATATTATATATATTATATATATATATATTTATATATAATATTATATATATATTATATCAGGGATGGGATCGGAGTCGGGAGTTGAGCATTTTAAAGGGGTAAGGAGTCGGAGTCGGGAGTTGATTTCCCAAAAAGTTGAGGAGTCAGAGTCGGGCAGTCGATTTCCCCAAAAAGTCGGAGTCTGGTAGTCGATTTTAAAAAAAAACGACTCCTTTCGACTCCCAAAACATTTCGGATAAAATCTTTTCCACGACTCGAAAATTTTTTGAAAAACCTTAATTGAATTTTCTTATTAATCAGAAATACATACAATTTTTTTGTATTCTTGACATTTGTTCTGTAGAGAGAATTTATAAATGAGTTTATATTTTCATTTTTCTTATATTAAAGAAAAGAAAACTTTGTTTCAGAAGCACATATCAATTTTTCTATTTTATTTTTTTTTTCCTGAGTCACGAATAGCTAATTTTTCTTTGAGAAACCACGTAGTTCATAACACGCCGACTACCGTCCCAGAATAAACATTTAGGCTTAAATGAATATATGATAATTAGTATATATATATATATATAATATATATTATATATATATAATATATAATATATATATATATATGTATATAAAATCCGGGCGACTCGTGTATAGGAGGCAATTGGAGCGCTGCTTCTTCCTTCTTAAGCGTAAAATTTCCTGCATGTTTATATCAATTAAAACACGTGTTTTCAATTTTATGAATAAATAATTGAATGCAAATTTTAAAATTGTCGTAATAAGACAGAAACGTACGATGATTTAGTCTAATATTAAAAATTTAATAAACATACTTGTATCAGTTGTATGTAGTTTTTTTTTTTAATTTCTATTATTAAGAGAAGTTGGGAGGTCGAGCAATGAAATCATTTTCGCTCCAGTCTTGCACCTAAAGTAATGTAAAATCACTATGTCTGGCGAGCATACAGCAAGAGGTGTAAAATATATACTAACAGTTTGGCGGCGATTAGCGTCGAATGCTCTGTAAAGTTGTCGTAGTGAGTGTGTGTTATATTATTTATATTTTATTATTATTATCATATATATTAATATAATATATATTATATATATTAGTATAATTATTTATATATTATATAATATATATATATATATATATATTATAATATAGCGTCGGGCGGGGTGACGTTGGACACTTTAGGTATAACTTAGTCTCCCGACTCTCCCCTAATACACTTTTTGGGAATTTTTTTTTTTTTTGTAAATACGGCCCTATAGTCAGGATATACACCAAAAAAATAATAATGTAATTCTAATAATAAAAGGTTTTAATTAAGGAACGCCGAGTCAGCCCGACTGTGGAGGGGTGAAGCGGACCGCCATTGAGGGGTGACTCGGACCATCTGTTTAAATTCGTCATTTACAATATATATAATTTTCAACTTTTATATTTTCATTTTTACTTAATATAATATATTTATCATATTAAATTCGTAATAAGTAAATAAAATGTCAATAAAATAATAAAATACGGAATATCAATAAGGTGTCCTTCCCACCCCTCTCCGCCCAAAATTTTTGACACTTTTTGAACTCCGTTTTTTTTATTAAAATTTCATTTTTTTTAAAATTTTTCACTTAATATAAGTAACTTTTATTCATTTAAATTAATTATACGTATAAAAATGTCAATAATAATACGTACAAATCGAAAACAAGGTGGTCCGAGTCACCCTCCATCAATTTTTACGGCGGGTGAACGGACCAAGTTAGCCCCGTTTTTTTGCCACTAACCTGAAAATGGAATCAACAATTTTAACTTTCCAGTTTAAAAGCTAACATACTCGAGTGTTGCCTGAAAAAAATAATTAAAAATCGATCCACAATTTTTCATTTTAATACGAAGTTAAAAAAAACTCACATTTTTCAAAAGTGAATTTCTATTGAAGGAAATTTTGTACCCTATTTTTCAAAACTTTTTTAAAAAATATAAAACTTTTCTAGACATTCAATACTGTAAATAAAACTTGTAGCTAGTACTACCGCGTGGCTAAAATGAGCAAAAGTTTTTTTAGTTTTTTTATTATTATTTTTTTTTCATTTAGAGTGGACCGAATCACCCTTCTAAAGAGGCGGGCCTGGTCACCCGCCCGCGGGGGGGGGGGCGGGGGGGGGGCGGGGGGCCTATAGGTCAGCATCCGAAAAGGGGGGGCCCCCCCAGGGGGGCCATGTAACTAAAAACTATAAAAACTAAACAAAAATAAATATCATTTTATTAATCAGGAGACATTTTTACCCATGAAATTAAAATAATAAAAAAATAACCGCTTTTTAAAATTAAAATGGTTATAAAATTGTTGGAAAAATTACAGTTTTTTGAAATTTCGAAGATGTGAGAAGTCAGAGGGAGCGTGAAAGTTGCCAAATGTTGAATTTTTTTCTTTTTTTTCACTAAAGAATATCCCAAGTAAACAAGAATGATGAAGAGAAGTCGGGTTTCTCGCCTACAGGGGACGATGGGGGGATTTGTCCCCCCTCATGTCCCTCTGTCGGCTGAAACCCCTAAAAAAGGATATAAAAGAAAAAATAATATTTTTCTCCAAAAGCGTAAAAAAAATTGGTATTTGGGCAAACTTTTTCGCTCTCGAGACAGATGCCAGGTTTTCCAAAGGTCAATTCCGAAGTACAATATTTCAAGGTCTAAGATTTTATTAATTTTTAAGGTGTTATTAATAATATTAGAATAAAATAACTTTTTTTTAAAGTTCATACCTCATGACCTTTGCTAACTCAAAATGTTATTTATTTTCCTGTAGATGTTATAGTTTTCTAGTTACATGCCTAAACTCTTCGTGATGCCGGCCTATATATATATATATATATATATATATATATATATATATATATATATTAGTATATATAATTATATATAGCTATATATATATATATATATATATATATATATATATATATATATATATTATATATATAATATATATTAATATATAATAATGGAGGAAATGAGTGGGGGGTAGATTAGGTAAAGGTATTAGGCCTTTTAATAGGAATAGTAGAATGTGTGTGAAGAGTGTTAGGAGGGGAGAGTGCATGTTTGGGGTGGTGAGGGATTGAGGCAGGGGTGTGTAATGGCGCCGTGGCTTTTCAATTTTTTTATGGAGAGTGTTTGCAGAGGAAGTGGTGGAGGGAGGGGAGGGGGTGGAATTGACAAATGGGAATGTCAGAAGGGAAGTGAACATGATAATGTTTGCGGACGATACTGCCCTTGTGGCGAAGAACGCGGAAGGGCTGAGGTTTCTGGGAGGAGTTTTGAGAGAATGTGTTGGACAAAAGGTGTTAAATAAACCCACGTAAGAGTAAAGTGTAGTGTTTGAGGAGGAGGAAAGAGAGGAGGGGGAGGGGTCAGAGGTTTAGAGTAGGGGGTGTAGTATTGGAAGAAGTAAAGATCTTTAGATATTTAGGGATGGACTTGGTTAAGGGGGGAGGGAGGAGGAGATAGAACAAAGAGTAGGAGAAGGAATGAGAGCCTTGAGTAGTCTGAGAAGAATTATGGAACGGGGGGATTTATCACAGAAAGTTAGATAAGTATGTTTGAAAAAATTTTTGTACGCGGTGTTTTATGGGTGTGAAACGTGGGGTTTGAATGCCAGGTCCAGGAAAAGTTGGAAGTAATTGAGATGAAGGGGTTGAGAGGGGTTTGTGGGGTTAGCAGAAGGGAGAGGATTAGGAATAGGGTGGTGCGGGAGAGATGTGATTGGAGGAATGGCTTGGTGGGAAGAGCGGAGAAGGGAATGCTAAGATGGTATGGGCATCTAGTGAGAATGGAGGAACAGAGAGTGGTTAGGAGAGTTTGGGAGGCGGAGGGGATAGGAAGGAGAGGAGGGGGAGACCAAGAAGAAGGTGGATGGATGGAATAAAGGAAATGCTGGAAGAGAGAGGGATGAGGGGGGAGGTAGGGTTTTGGCGAGAGATAGAGTGGGGTTGAGGAGGTGGGTGAGGGCGAGATGAGAGGAAGTGTGAATGAGAGAGGCTGTACGTACAACTACCCCGCGGGAAAAAAATTGTAAGTAAATAATAAATAAAATAATAATATATATATTATATATATATTTATATATATATTATATATATATATATATGTAGATAATATTTATTTATATTTTCAGTATATTCAGTATATATCGGTATGATATATATATATATATATATATATATATATTGGTAAATCATTAATATTTCTTGTAAGGTGACATTTTGACCATAGTGAAGTTATCATTCAAATTTGGAAATTCAATCTTCAAAATTGTATTTTATTCATTTTTCCTAATAATCAATTTTTTTGTTCACAGAAAAACTTGCTTCATGGCATTGGAGATCAAAATTTGGTCGTCCTACCTCAGTTCATCCATCTCCAGTTGATCCTTCTGGAACTTACTGTGAAATTCCTCAGGATTGGCTTATGAAAAAAATGGGTAAGTTTTTTTTAACTATGAATATTGTAGCTTATCATTTTAAGTTAAGTTTTAATGAAAGTATGAAGTTAATTATATGAAAAATTTTAACAATCCAAACTGTAAAGGTTTCTTGCAGTAAGTTTCAATTTGCTACCCTTTAGTTATAGTAGCTACTTTGTGAAAACTACCGAGTAATATTTTCTGATATAGACAATGTACAACCACCACCCACTTTACATAGTTAATGGACCCTGCAATATATATATATATATATATATATATACCGTATTATATATATATATATATCATGTATATAATATTATATCTATATATATATATATATATATATATTATATATATATATATATTTAATATATATTTAAATATTATATATACTTATATATATAATATATATATATAATATATATATATATATATATATATATATATATATTATATATAATTATATATATATATATATATATATATATATATTAATATATATAATTATATATTATATATATATATATATATATATATATATATATATAATATATATATTATATATATATATATATATATATATATATATATATATATATATATATTATTATATTATATATATATATATTATATATTATATTATATATATATATATATGAGACGATTAAATCGTCATTGTCATATGGCAAAAATCACATATTTTTTCTCAATCGTCATCGTCAATTTGTTGCCAATTATTTTCTGCATTAATTGAAAAAACATTAAGAGTTTTGAATAATGAAAACAATAATCTTACTATATATATAATATATTATATATATATATAGTATATATATATATAATCATATATATATATATATATATATATATAATATTATAATATAATATATATATATTTTATTATATATATAGATATATATATATTCTATCTTACTATGTTATAAAGTAGTATTTCTATATTGGTTTTACTTTTCTTTCTTTTCTTCCCTTCCTCTTTGCCCCAAGATTGGGGGTAAGGTCCTGTACAAGAAGCATCCGGAAAGAAAAGCAGTAGGAGACTATGACAAATCGAAAGAAAGCCCAGCCTTACGCCCCCTCTGTACATTAATTAGTGAGGAGCTCGTCACAGACAGAAATCCACCCTAGAGCACTAATGGGACGCGCGACGGACCCTCATAATGGTAAATCGTCAATGTAAGCGGCTTCATCCCTGGCGCAGGTGGGCCACCAACCATGCCCCCAATACAAAACCCGCATTCTCATCGCTATCATGCCTTTATTCTCGCCTCTGCCAACTCACATTTCCTCTCCTTCAGACATTCGTTCACTCAACTCAATCCACTTCATCTTCGGTCTCCAGCCGGTCGGTTCCCCAACACACTCTCTCCATTATACATCCGATTAAACCGACTATCATTCATCTTTCCACATGACCAACCCACTCAACATACTTTCATTTATTTCTCATTTACCCCTTTCTCCCACACAACTCTCTAATCCGTTCATTCCTCCTTTATTAATTCTTTTCACACCTAGCCTGCCCCTAAGATTGTCCATCTGAATACATTGGAACTTAGAGTTATTACAAACAGATTCAAGACCATGGTCTCAACTACCCAATACAAAACTACAGGTAACACATACCCTCATGTAAAGACTCTAGCGCACTCAAGACTAGTCCCTTTACATTCACCAACGATTTAATTGCAACCAGCAACTTTCCTGCCTTCACACTTTCTATAACATCTGCATCATCGTTCCTTCTATCCAACACATACCTAAATTTTAAACTCAGGCACTTGCTCCAGCTGCTCACCATCTTAACATAACTTCACACTGGAGACTCTCCTCACTCACAATCATAACCTTCCTCTTGAGTAGGTTAAATTTCAACCCCCTCCTTTTACATACCCTGCCAAATCTCTCTACAATCCTCTCAAAACTCTCTTCAGAATTCGCCACACAACCACCAAATCATCCGCATAATAATGGTAGGCACCCTCCACTCCTCTCCCTTTCCATCATTCTAAACACCATTTCCTGCCATCCCCACCTCCAATTCTTTCATTAACCCCCATCCATATACACATTGAATAACAAGGAGACATAAACAACCCTGTCTCACTCGCTATTAATCCTAAACCAACCACACTTTGAACACCATTTATTCTTACACACAGCTTTCACTATCGTCATACATACTTTTGATCTCCAATTCAGAAGCCTACCACCTAACACCATATATCACTAATACCTGCCCTAAAGCTTCCTATTAACTCTATCATACGCCTGTTGTAAATCCATAAAACCTAAATATAATTTATTCTTTTTCACCCGAATTTTCTCAATCCCTTTGTTTCAATGTAAAGATTTCAGCCTCACATAGTCTAGTACTCCTATACGCACCTTTGTTCTTCACCAATCTCAGTCCCTCAGTCACTGACGCACTTATTTCAACCAAATACCAGCATATACCTTCCCTACAAGCACTCATAAACTTATTCCCCTATAATTTCTAGTTCCCCTTTTCTCCTTACCCTTATATAAGGGTAATATTACCGCTCTCTCCTCCAATCCCTTGAACTATACCTCAATAAACGCTTTATTACACACAACTTCCAATCCAATCAATCACATCCTGGCCTCCGCTCTTGAATCATTTCCACTATGTAATTCAATCATACCTGCAGATTTTACATTTTCAATTCTCACTCTACCCATTCTCTCCTTACTAATAAACCTCATCCCTAAAATATATAGCTATATCTATATATATATATATATATATATATATAAATAAATATATATTATCCTTATATATAATTATATTATATATATACGGTATATATATATAGTTATATACTATATATATATATATATATATATATTATATAGTAATGAACGAGTTCGTTGGCTACCAAGGTCACGGAGCGCTGAGCGTGTTCTTATCAGTGATAACTGATAAGAACGTGTTTTGAGATAAACGCTAAGTGCTTTACTAGCAGTACACAAATGTTCTTTCTTATTTCTGTGTATTTAATTTATTTTTTTATTTTTATTTTTACACTTTAAATAAAATAAATTAAATAAATAAATTAAATTAATTAATAAAAAAAATAACTAAATTAAATTAAATTATATATATTACCTGTATTAAAGTTCCCACTTCGCATCTCCCCGCACCATACCGATCCCTACTCATCCTCTGAATGTTTTTCTTCTTCTTCTTCTTCTTCTTCTTCTTCTCTTCTTCTTCTTCTTTCTTCTTTCTTCCTTCTTCTTCTTCTTCTTATTATTATTATTAATTATTATATTATTATTCTATTATTATTATAATTATTATTATCATTATTATTATTATTATTATTATTCTTAGAAAGATTTTTAGGCTCTGGCTCCGGCCTCCGGCTTCAGCCTATGGCTCCGATATATATCTACATGGGTTAGAGTTATCGTATTGAAGGCTAAAATTTGGAGGGGGGTTAGATGATGAGGTACCTCATCGTAGACGAGGTTAACTATCCCTGCACCCCGAAGGGTACCCCCCATTAAAAAAATCAAAAGTGTTCGTATAAACAGGCTGAAATTTGGTTGAGAGGATTCAAGAGTTGAATTTTAAAAGAGTGGTAATTGGACATTGAGGAGTTTGGACTCCGGCACCGTGCTGGAGCCGATGCGGTGCTGAGTTAATAAAAATTGGTATAACAACAATATTGATGTGCTTATATAGGTTATCGAGACCATAGATCTCAAATATGATGGTTATAAGCCTGTATAGGGTGTCTAGGACCCCTCACAGAGGGGGGTTCCGTCCTCAATCATTGAAAATTGACATAGGACTATGAAACTCAGTATATACCCATCATATAAGGTACTCGCATCATATATTGGTTAAATAGCCGTACACACCCAAAGCGGTGGTCCTCTGGCCCCATAAACCTGAAATATTGACATAGAATGACGAAACTTGGTATACATCTTATAATTTTTGGAAACAGAAAAAAAAATATTAAAAAAAAAACATTAAAAAAAAAATAAAAAAAATAAAAATAAATAAAATTTCTTATTTTTTTTATGTTTATAAGTTACAAATTTACGTTTTTACATACCCTAAAGCAGTAAAACAGTAAATCAGTAAATCAAACTGCTCTCCTCACCCCTTCCGTGATCTATTGATATATTGATCTATTGATTTGTCATATTTTTTACTGAAATTGTTATGTTTTACATAACCTAAAACAGTAAATCAGTAAATCAAACTGCCCTCCTCAGCCCTTCCATGATCTATTGATTCAAGTCATATTTTTTAGTAAAATTGTCATGTTTTACATACCCTAAATCAGTAAATCAGTAAATCAAACCACCATCTGATCACCCTCCTATCCATCTGTGATCTATTGATCTATTGATTCATCATATTTTTTAGTAAAATTGTCATGTTTTACATACCCTAAATCAGTAAATCAGTAAATCAAACCATCCACCGTACCCTCCATACCATCCTCCCCTCCCATGATCTATCAATCTATTGATTCAAGTCACCTTTTCGAGTATCATTTTGGATAAACATAACTAAAAAACAAATTCTTTATACACTAATCAACGAATATATGCTAATGAACAAACGTTTTCACATTAATAAAGCTTACTTAGGGCATCATCTGACTATGACCGTAATAATGCACAACGACAATGTGCCAACACCTTAAACTGAATAAAACTGTTACGTTAAAAAGTTCCAACTTAACAACAGTAGAAGTAACTAACATAGCATAACAGCCGTAACCTATTCACACTTTTGTAAGCATACTTCCCCTTTCCCCCCAACATATCAATGTTAATTTTATATTACATGGTAATATTTAACAAAATTTATCACACATTGTTAATTATCAATACTGATCCTTGAAAAACTCTAGCAAAATAAAGTTTTCCACTCCCAATAAAGCTAACATAGCGTAATGTGAACTAAGACAAAGACAAACCTAACCCAACTTACACACAAATAAACTGTTAACATTAACAAAGCTCCACACTTAACATCAGTTAAAGTAACTAAACATTGCATGCAAAACATAACCTATTCATCCTTTTTTCAGGCCTAATCTCTAACATATTAACGTTAATCTTACATTGACACAGTAACATATAGCAAAATGTAATATAACCTTGTCCGATTATCATAGAGACCATCAATATATGCTAATTAACAAAGTTTTTGACATTATCATAGTAGTAATATTTTACAAAACTTTATCATAACCTTCCATAAATATCTAATCCCAACAAGATAATTTGTAACATAATAAATTCTTATCCAAACGTACATAAAAAATACAAAGTTTTATCCAAACATACATAAAAATAAGTTGTTTGAATAAAATATCATAGTGCAAAGTGTAATAGTTTTACCCGAATTTAAAAGCAGTCAATCGTAAATCTATAGGATCAAGAATCGTAACTCCCTCGTTCTTCCTACCCACCCGTCCTGACTTTTAATCTATTGATCTAATATTTCGGTCATAACAGCAACAACGATAACATAGTACAAAAATAAGTTCTTTATACTAACCAAGCAACGAATATATGCTAACGTAACATTGTTTCACATTATACAGCTAAACATAGCATTTACCAGACACTAAGAATATAATGTACAATGACAAAACTAACACACCTTACAGCACGGAAAAAACCTACTAACAACAAGTTCCATCACTTACGAACAGTAAAGGTAGCCGTAACAAACAGCGTACATAACGTAACCTATTCACCACTTTTTCCAAGCCTATCTCTAAGATATCAATGTTAAAATTACGTGCAGTGAAGGACTGTTGGGATATGAACACATAGCAACTCTTTCGATGTCATCTGATTTGGAGGCTCAAGCATAGCCCAGAACGAATAGTGTCATTTATATATACTTATTTGGAGACGAATATTATGCTAACATTACAATCGTGTGTGCACTCAGTTTAAAAAAGGCTTAACGGTAAGCAGTACAAAATATGGAACGGAAGGAAAAGATAATGTCCAGATACAATAAGCTAAGCTCTGTAAACATCGAACTTTCACGTCTACAATTAAACTTGGTAGACATTTTAACTAAGTTCATGTACATAAAGCTGACTCCATAAAAATCAGTAACTTAATTATTTTTGCATTCAAACACACAGACGTACACTCGTGTGTGATCTATTTTCGAAAGTATTTCTTTAAAAATTATTATATTAAATAATTTAACGACAGTTGGAGGACACCAGTGATGTTACCAAAATATTAGAACACTTGTAGCTAATATCCATTCAAACCCTACACGTAAATTAACCACCTGTAAACGATGACATTGAATTTAAACAAGACAGTAAGTAAATAATAGAAGTTTCTCTCCTCGATAATATTAATTAATTAGTCACACTCGCGAAAAATAAGCATATACTTACGATTTTAAAGCAGTAAATCAGTAATCCGAGGAAGTGTGAACTCACTAAACCCTTCGCTTGAATTCATACTTTATCACCACAACAACTTCTATACAATATCTGCCCTCTGACAACCACTCTCCACTCTCTCACATACTCCTCCTTTGTTCTTCCTACTCTCCTGTATAACATTATTAAATCACTATTTGCACCTTAGGATATAGCATAACTATGTCATTAAAACTCCGAGTAATAAGGAGAGCGAGGGGTTTGATTAGGACTCGACTAAGAAAGAGCGGGAGGGTGAGGTTCTTAAGACTCTACATTAGGGGCTTGACGGACCATTTTTTTCCTTTTCTCATCTAAGTTATCTAAAAAAACCCAGTTATCGCCACGTGTCTCATCCGGCTTGTATGGGAGTACTGGCTCTCTAATAAACTCTGGGGGGGGGCTCAAGTTTCACCCGGCTTTGGATAGGGTCGAGTAAAAGGCTAAAAGACTTATAACTGTCCTGTACTGTTCTAGTTAACTTGACGCCTAATCTTTGCGGCGCCGATGTTTTTGTGCTTTTACTCTTTTCTATAGGTACCGTAACGGCAAGTGCTCGAGGGAACTTTTCCACTCGCGTGCCGCCTCCTATAAGACGCCCTCGTAGCACAAGGGGTGCTGTGTCGGCACATGAGTTTTCTGTTGATGTTAGCAACTCCAGACTAGAGTTCGCTGCCGGCGCCTCCTTTCCTGCCACCGTCTGTTCTGTGGAATTCTCGTCCATCTTCTGTGTTTCCTACGCAATTTAATCTCCCTCACTTTAAAGCCCGCGTCTGTGGTCACCTGCGTAATTTGCGTTAGTTGAAATTTTGTTGCAGTGTAAACACCCCCTCCTTGAATAAGGGCTTTGCCCATGAAGTGGTGCTGATAACTGTAAAAAAAAAAAAAAAAAAACCAAAAAAAAAAAAATCAAGCCACAACCCCCACCCCTCCCTCCATGACCTTTTGATCTAATGATCTTATTGATTCATGTCACATTTTGAGAATCATTTCGGATCAAACATAAGCTCAAAAATAACTTCTTTATATACTAATCATCAATATATGCTAACGTAAAACGTTTTTACTTAATAAAGCTAACATAACATAGCCTGAACTAAGAATATAATGTACAAGAACAAACCAACACAAATTACGCATGAATAAACTGTTTACATTGACAAAGTTCTAATACTTAACACCGGTAAAGTAACTAACATGCATACAAAACGTAACCTATTCATACTTTTTCCAGCATGTCTCTAACATATTACATTTATTTTAACATTGACACAGTAAATTTTAAACAAAATTTATCAATAACCGTTGTCTAATTTCAATTGGACCACGAATGACTGTAAACGTAAAAAGTTTTTATCCAAAATAACATATAAACTAAGCTTATTTAATAAAATATCATAGTAGTTGTAAAAGTTTACTGATTTTAAAACAGTAAATCAAGTAAATTAGTAAATCAAGCCATTAACCCCTCCCCACCCTCCCTCCATGACCTTTTTGTATTACATTGAATGAGTGTAGGTTTGAGTGATTATCACTTAGGCTCACATTTCGATAAGTCATAGTACGACATATGAGATCACGGATATGATAATACCCATAGCAGATCTAAGATACATGGATGAATCTGTCTATACAAGTGATCCGTAATCATCGGAAACAATATCGAAGTAATTACCTTAATACGACGTATATTAATAATGATTATAATAACTAGTGCTAAAACGCTTTTATAAAAACTCCACTACAAGTGAGATTTAAAAGTCTGTATTAAAACTAAGATGGTGTAATAAATATGCCAACCATATCGCAAAAATTTGTCAGTCGGAGAGGAGAATATACTCCATAAACAATAGAAGAACTTGCTGTAACTGTCCTAGACAGAGTAAAAGTAAAATGTAACACGTAATGTACTTCTCTCGTTATTGACAAAAAACATAACCTAATTCCACACGCACGCTTCGCTCTTATCCAGTCATTCTCTACCAAACATTTCATAGAGCTTGTTTCAACAAGTATAAGCAATTCACATCTTGGTGTGAGGTACATATTTAACAAATTTATCAACCCCTGGTCTATCATCATATCCTATGGAGTGTAAAACGAAAGAGAAATCACTCACAATACTTAGTATTCAGTATACAATAAATACTTTTTCTTTTTTATCTAAAAATTTCACCAGTTCGAACAGTATTACAGGTTAATCGCCTACTTTAACAATAGTCTTGTATCACGAGTCTCACAAGATATGATTGCAACATAAAATTTTAACCAAACCATAACATCAAAATAACCAAATTTTATCCCTGACATAACAACAAAAAATAGAGTTTTTTGATAAATATCTACATTAAACGCGTAAGAGTGTTATTAGCTGATATTTAAAGCAGTAAATCAGTAAAATCTAAGTAAAGCAAACCTCACTATAGTAATACCTGCAGTCCTCCAGTACCCACTACTATGCACATTATCTAGATAGTATGATATGACTGCCTGATGGATTAGTCTCATTGAAACTATCTGAGAATTATCAATAGTACCACTTATCGAAGGTATTATTATTTTGGATAACATAACAAATAAATATAGTTTACTTTATTAATATACTGACTATATATATACATTATACGAATTATATCGCGATACGCTCAAAAGTTGTCTTTAATATCAAGTAAAGGTTAGGATATGCCTTAAACTGTATTATGCTTAACAACGATGTTGAGCATTTGCTACCGGCACATTCTACATAAGCGTTACTATTGAATAATTCACCTTAACATGCCTGAAAGATTCCCTTACTTATAAGGAGTAAAGTAGTGTAACAAGTCATGTCAATACTCAATATTGTTACCATTTACCTAGCATATCACAATACAGGTAATAAAACTATAGTATTATTCATACAGTTACCTTAACAAAGTGATACCAAATGGGCTATCAGAACGTATACCAGCCATCTTGAATCTTACTATGAATTCGATAGACTATATTATCTTCGTGGCAATACGTATAATATGTGAGTGGAGGTATAACTCATTTGATATTATGAATAGAACGTGCGACTTGAGCATAAAATTCTCGGGCAACATACTATAATAAATTGGTCATTTTTATTCAATAAAGAAGAACTAGGCTTAGTTCTACTAATACTGATCATTGTTTATTAAAGAAGAACTATTTTTACAATAATGCTCATCATTTATTAAATAAGAGAACTATTTTATTTAATATTCGAGTACACTTAGATCTATATATAGTTTCAAATTATAATTATTAACATTAAATAGACGTACCTTACATAGATGATTTTTAAACTTGTTTTTTCGTTTCAGATCCAAAGAAAAAGTTAGAGATATAGTGTCTATGATCAACCTCTTCATAGTACTTAATATCAACATGATGAGTACACACATCTTAATTGCTTGTCACAACACTGAGCACTATGAGTTTAGTAAATCCTGAGGGGGGGATCACTAAATAAACTCACGAGTGAAGTAGAGTGTGAATAGAACTTGATTTTCGATGTGTGAGTGTGTGCGGTTTATACCCACCATACGAGATGTAGTGATCATTAAAACCATAGAGACTGCATCTATCATGCACTTAGTTTTTATGTTATTATAGTATCTGAGGGTCTTAGTATTGCTATATATTTGTGGAGTCGAAAGGACCAGAAACGATTGGAATTGGTATGATGTGTAGGAGCTATTAGGTATCCTTGATGTTATTTTCAGTCAACGCGATAAAAAATCAAAAATGATATCAGAGTAAAATCTTAACAAAACTACTATAATTAATTCAACACTACTTGAATTTTTGACTACTTAAAAATATATTTATGTTTATAAAATTCATAGCTATATATATTATTTTTTTATGCATTTATTTATATATATATATATATAATATTTTTAGTAAAATATAAATTAATGACCTATTTAATAATATCAATAGATATATATATCATAGTAATCCATCGTCAAGAATTAGGTAGTATATAGAGTGGTTAGAGTATTGTAGATATAGTATGGTTTGCATTTGTAGTATGTATTATTATAACTTATTATATCATAGCTATAATTAGGAGGTCATGTAACGGATATAATAATAGTAACTTTTCGAGTTGAGAGTGCAGGTTATATACTGAATCCCAATACATAACAAATTAGTAAATTAAAATATAATCTATAATTAATCAATAATTAGTATTAATATTAAAATATATTTATATATCTATAAATAATATTAATATGATAATATATATATATAAATTATAATTAATATATTTATAATAATAATTAATATAATAAATTTAATAAAATATATATAATATTAATTATATATAATAATAATAATTAATTAATGTGACATACGCTATATGATTGGAATAATATATATAGCAAATACTCACAACCTTTATTTTATAAGGATAATACCGTTATATATCTCATATAACTAATTCTACTATCTAATATATCTACCTATAGGATACCTATACTCGTACGTACGTCGCTTATATAGTATTATGCAGTATAATGTTATAAATAACTGTGTCACAGACCATGCACATAAGACCGAGACTCACTACTGCTAGCCCTGTAATAATTAAGTCGAAACCTAGTCGTACTAGTACTATATCTAGTAGGTATACCTCTTATGGAGTTATAATTACCCAATCTAATTAAGCCGGAGAGGCAGTGCTCATGGCGAATACCTATATCCTGGGGCTTGAGTGCGTTCACGAATAGAGATGATAATATAGAAATCGGCAATGTTACGTCATATTTAGAGATCGATATTATGATTCTAATTCGTATTATATGAGTCAGTACTAAATCCGTTTGTAGACGCAGAATCTTCCAAGTTTTCCTAATTAGAGTATCTTATTGCCCCTTATCGAAATGAGGACTGGTAAATTATATACTTTAAGAAAGAAAAGGTTATCCGAGATTAATACATATACAAAATACACACCCATAATGAGAGAGAGGAGTATATTTTTAAAAATGCCCAGCGTATCAACTTAATGTAAGTCAAGATGAAGATATAAAATGACTAGTATAAAATTGAAGGAGGGGACGTAATCTAAAGGAACTCAAACCAAACAGAGTATTCATATGAGGCAATTATCTAAGCAATAGAAATGAACATAAAATAAATAGATAAGAGTGAGGTTAAAAGCCATTATTATTAGAATGAATGGTAAGAAATTCAAGGAATTAAATATAGAAAGATTCTTTTACTCAAACGTATTGGGGAATCATTATTAGGAGAAAATAATTAAAAATAAAAGTACGATATAGTGAAGATAAAGAATTGACTGATAACTGAGCTTGTACGAGAATGTGTGTTAGAGTGCTAGTCGTGCTCGATATCGAAGAAATGTGTCTGATGTGAGTAGTAGTTTATGTGACATGTTAGGTTATTTGTGGTGTGTGCTCCGATTAGATGTTTCGTTTTTGTGAAAAACCTTGTCTTTTGATGAAAATTATTTTTACATATGTATAACATAATTTACATATTAATTATTGCAATGTGGCTGCGCATAGACAATATTTTTATTTCTATCTAATCGTCTTGATACACACCGCAATGCAGAATGTAGACGAAGGACTTATAGGCATAATAGGCGTTTGGTTTTGCATTATTGGTATATTATGCTCGTTGGAGATACCTTCAATGTTCTTGTTTTAATTTCGTGATTAATGGGGGTCGGCTGATGGAGGTGCCTGAGAAATCAATGGAATTATACTCACTAAATTAAGTTACCTGTGTAGTTGTTATCAAAGCTGGACTAAATAGGTGCCAGCCATCTGTTATGTCAATGCGTGGGACTTATCGAGCTTACAATAGAAAGTTTTTTATTCACTCTTCATTATACTGGCCTTCAGGTGAATAACCCATGGTTTACTATATAGGTCTTCAATTTAATTGTGAATTTAAAATTCAACATTAGGAAGTGAGCAAAACTTTACAACGAAGTTGAGTAATTTGTTAGTGGTTTTTGCTAACTCTTTAGTTACTTTGGGTTCATGTGTGTGAGTTGATTTTGGGTTGCACTATACCCGACTGGTAGCGAGGGTTTGCATAACCAGACCTATACACTCTATTCCTTCATACCGAATATAGAGGAGGATGAGTCTGCGGTGACACCGCTTCAAAGACGCTCCTAGGTGAACGAATACGCTTTCTGCCCACTACTACCACGCTTTAATCACCCTTTTGGGTGATCCCTATACCATATAATATATATATATATTATATATAATATTGACTCTAGATGAACAGTGACAAAATAATATAAACGAACTTGAATTTGTTAAGAGAACATTGATAAGAAATATGTTATCAACCAATTATTCGTAGTTCTAATGTCTAATATTTATCAGGTTTAGGGTGTGACTGAGCTATTATTATTAAGCCATATATAAGTTGAAGAGTACCTATCTGTGAAATGAGTATCATATACTGAGTGGGAATTTAGCAGAATATTCACGTTTATGTCAGATCATAGTCGTCTCAAATTTTCAATGATTGGAGGAGCGCGAGTGAATAACCCCGCTGCCTCACTGAGATATGAGGTCCTATGAACTTCAGGAACTATATTGTTCATACATCTTGAGTGTATCAGGGACTTATAGGAAACCTCTACGATTAATTCGAGATCTACAGTCTTGATAACCTCCTTTATCTATATATTAAATGCAACCTCTACTAATAGTTGTTATCATTTACTCGTAAATTTTTATAATCATCTCGGCAACGCACTATATAGTGAGCATCGGCTCCAGCAAGCAGGATAGTCAGGAGCCTATAACTCCTCAGATATCCCCAAATTACAATCTCTTATCTAGATACATTCAACTTCTGAAATCACTCTCATCACCAATTTTTCAGCCTCTATTCGAACACATTTGATTTTTAATGTAGCGGGGGTGGTCCGCACTTTGGGGGGACCGCACGGGGAACGTAAACCTCAGTCCTCGACGAGGTTTCCGTATCATTATCTAAACCCCTCCCAATTTTAGCCTTATACGTATTAAACTCTAACCATGTAGATATATCTCGGTAGCCATAGGTCTAGAGCAGTATTTATATAGAGTACCGGATCATGGAGCCAGACCTAAAAAATGCATTTATTCTAAATAATAATATAATATATAAATGATATAAGTAATAATATAAATTCCGAGGATGAAGTCGGAATTTGGTGTGCTATATATATAAGGATTAATAAGTAATAAATTTATTCAAAATGTTTTTTTTGAACGTTTAAATTTTAATTTTTATGTATTTAATTTATTTAATTTATTTTTTGTTTAATCCTAATAACAAATTTTAAATAATAAGTTAAATTATTAAAAGGGAAATATAAAATAATTGAATCCGATGAGCTTATTATAAGTAAAAGCAACTTAGCATTATCTGAAAACCGTGTTCCTTAATAGTTTACTGTATAAGAAACTCTCCTCGGCATCCTGACTTGTAGCTATGAAGAAGTCGTTACCATATACTATTATATAATATATAATTAATATATATCTATTATATTATATATTTTAATTATATTTATATTCATATATATAATTATATTATATAATATATATATGTATATATCTATATATTAATTAATATATTATTATATATATTTAGTATTATTAATATATATTCATATATATATATATATAATTTAATAATCTAGTATATATCTATATTTCATAATGGTGTATCGTTAAATATTGCCTATAAAAAAAAAATTCAAGTTAATGATTTCCTTGTAATAAATATAGATAAGTATGTGTCTCACTACATTTCACTGAGAAATATGCCATCACACGTTTCCAAGATACAAGGTGTATGATCTATATATGTTAGGTAACTAATAATATCTGATATTTTATTACAATAGTAGTCTGTCTCATGCCAATAATCACACCTTATATATGCACAAATATACCCATAAAGGAAAGACGTTCCTACCACTTATTTACCTAGTTCCAGCTCATAATCGTACTCTATATCCATATTAACTAGTCTAGTTGGCGTCAAAGTATTCAGATGTTAAGTTTAGCTCTCACTTGTTTTATTACAAAATGAATTACACAAATAGTGGAAATGTGCGATATGCATTTTGTTTACAGTCGATTTATCTGAATAAGCGGTCATACCATCTCATAAGAAGCTGCCCATGGTCTCTTTGAAAGAAATGTATCACTAATCGATACTTTGCATCCCAATCTATGTTTGCACGTCTCCATCAGTCTTAGAGAAACAGGAAGTTTTAAAAAACTTACTAATGGAAAAAGATACAGATAAAAACTCCAGATGTGAAGAACCAAGGTATTCTAGAACTTAGATGCGCTGTCTCTCCTAACCACAGAGTACCAGAAAAGATTGCTGCAAAACACGCTAGGAAGTATAGTGAAGAAAAAGTTATTGAGAAGATTTTTATAAGGGTATGGAAAAATCAACTTATTTCTGTAACTCTTATCACACCACACACACTGTGAAGGTCACTTGTTACCAAATTAGAATTTTCCTTGCAATGAGTTAAGCTTTGTGTTGATGGTAATGTCACAACAGAAAATTGCAGACATCTCACTTCAATTTAGCTAGATAATTGTTTCATTATATATAGATTAGAGCCATAATATTATTTCCAGAGACTAAATATGACATATGATCGAACTTTCACACAATCTAACAAAATATGGACTGATATGAGACCAATATTGCCAAATAGTTGAATGTACTACTAGCACATTCACGCACCAGTTTTCAATTGAATGTTAATGGTAGTTGGAATTTGTATGGTCGAACCATTTTGATAGGTACAGTATATATTCTTTATTTACCAAGTTAGAGGCTTTACTGGGAGAACGTTTATCGCCAATATTATATTCTTGAACATTAGAACTTGCTACATACTACTGTGAGATAAATGTCCCATAAAATTAAGATTCAAAATGTATTTCTCATACTATGAGCGTTATCTCCGCCTCATTTTCAGTTATAGTGCTCGTGTAAACATTTGAACTACACAGAGTGAGTGATATTATCCATGCTCATTAGGATATGATTGAGGAGGCTAGAATAGTCTTGGCTTTGAAGTCTCTCAGTAGACTAAATGCATTGGATTTGTATCTTAGTGGTAGGTTTATGTAGCAGATTTTAACTTTTATACTAAAACCTACTAGACTGAATTTAAATGGTTACTCGTGACGGCTTGTCTTTCACAGAGTATATAAATCTGAAAAGTAGGATATAATGATCAAATACACATTAACCTTAATATTATATTACAACAAAAATATATAACTCCCAATTATATATACTAACTTAATGTATATATATAATATAAGAAATAACTTTAAAAGAGACTATTCCTTCAAGTTTAGTATTAGAAAAGCATAATAAATACCGATTAAACTTAGAATTTCATACCTACTATAAGTTCTACAGAATTCATCACAACGTATTTGTATATATATTATTTATAGCTCTATTATCATTCTTATAACGCCCTATAGTTCCAGTACATCCGATAGTATCCAATATTACTCACAAGATATATTAATACGATATCTATCCTAACACCAATATATACCAACATATTGAAATTTTATAATAGACAATAAATAAATTAATAAATGATATTATAAATGTAATTTGTGTGAGACGTTAAAGGTTACTATATTAAAAGATATGCGTACACTTATGTTATTATGACAATATTTATTTATTTCATTTTTTATATTATTTTTATATTTTTCACATATTTAGTATAAACACTAAATTATTTTAAGTATTAATTTATCTATATAATAAAGTTAGTTATATATGATATATATATATATATAATATATATTATATTATATATATATATATATATCTATATATATATATAGTAGTATATATGGTAAAGTATATATATATATAGTAGTATTGTTCCGGTTTGAGCGAGACCCCCTTTTCGATATGAAAGGGAATAGGGTTTTAGGTCTGAAATTGGAATATAATCTATATATGGGTTAAGGACGAATCCGTGTTAATTTCAAGTCTGTAGGATGTATATAAGAGGGGGGTCACCCCGCGAGGAAGCAGCGCGTCAGGCGCTTTACGGCCCATCGTTTAAACCTTTTGGCTTTTTCCAAATCCGAGATTGAGTTAAGCCAACCGAGAGTTAGGGGTTCGAGCGTGATGACGCAATTCGGCGTAGCCGAGATTTACGCTCAGCGCACGAGCGCCGCGCGCGCACACACACACACACACACACACACACCACCTCACACACACACACACACTCTTACATATTATTATTATTATTATTATTATTTATTATTTTAAATTAATTTGATTTAAAAAATTATTTATTTAATTTTAAAAATTCATTTAACTTTTTCATGAACCATTTTTATTAGTTAAATTATTATTATTATTATTATATACTTCTAAGTTGTTTTAATTATCCTCTTCTAATGTATCCTTCGTCCTTTTTCTACGGTTTCCGTGCCTCGCTGCGTCAAGCGTCTCTTTAACCCAATCGAAATCAATATCGATCAATATGCGACATTGCGTTCATTCATCTTCGGATCGACTGCAAGCCAGGTTCGCGCCCCTCCGCTAGGATTCGACTCCGGCACCGGGCTCTTGCTCAGGGTCCGGGTCTGCG
>JABUQX010131832.1:0-12500 GCA_015478945.1 Trachelipus rathkii
TCGCTACTTAGCAATAAATTTTGTTCTATGTTATTATTATTACCATATTAGTAAGTAAATATTCATTTACGAGTATTTTCTTCTTAATATTCTTAATTCTCCTTCTTAACTGCCATTTTATAACTTATATTTGCATTCTTCTTCTCAATTTCTCTTACATCCTAGTAGCACTTTTCTCATCTTTATATTATATTAACTTACTTAGCTTTATTTCTAGCTTAGGTTACTTTACTCATTCTCGCTATAGTCTATGATTAGAAATAGGAAAGCTTGTTTTACAATTTTCACTCATTTTCACATTTTCTTCATCTTACAATCTAATGTACAATCAAAATATAATACCTTTAAATTTATTATCTTGGATCTTTTCCAGTAAATATTTCAGGTTCACATATATATTATGGTTATAAGAGGATTATCATCACATCTAATAACTACACTCAAAGAATTATATATCAATCTTTTGTTATTTAAATATTTCTATTGTATGTTTTTAGATCGTACCTACCATTGCCTTTCTACATCAGAGGTTATTCCCTCATTGTACTCGAAACCCTTCGATGAAAAACTTATGACATATTTCGGAATACCCCATTTCGACATCTTTATATTCGACCCATCTTTGCGCTTTTAGCTAATACTGAAAAATAATATGGACTTCTTCTACTATTAATTTACATTTTATTGTTCTTTCAAAGATCTTTATATCTATTTTAGGCTTTGGCTACTCCTAATTCATTATTTTACTCGTTCTATCTTTTCGTAATATTATGTTTAATTACCTAATTCAGTTAGTATTTCTGGTATTTAAATATTCTATTCTATCTTACAGATATGAGATTTCTTATATTCTTAGTATTATTTATTTCTATTCTATTATTCTCTTTATTGCAATATATATATAAGATTTTACTTAGTTTGCACTTTATTTTCCAGCCAGTATTGTCTCCATTACTATATGATCTTAATTGCTTTTAGTATTTACTATTTAATTTTTTTATACTTTATCAGTGATATTTCATATCTCATAGTTTATTAAAAGAATTTTAGTGGTATATTTTATTATTGCCTCTCTTTAATCGCATAGCTTAATTAATATACTTATTACATCATATACTCTACCTCCTTTCTAATCCTTTACTTTCTAACACTCCATAACCTTCCTATATACTGCTATTTATCGAACATATTATCACACGTTTCTTTGATGTACAATGATTCCCTTTATAATATAGGCTCATTATATATATATTATATTTATACAGAATGAGTCTGTAATGTAGGATTATATCTCAGAATTTTTTTGGCGACTTCTAGGGGTAACATGACCACCGGTGGGGATTTCTAAATTTATCTCATAATAATTCTCCTATACTTTATAGTTAATTATTGATTACAATATTTTATTATTAGTATATATTATAATTAGAGTTATTCATTAAGGTATGTGTGTATATAATACTTTATTTAAATAATTAAATCATTATAATCATTATAATCTTTATTTATATCCTACTAATATATTAATATTATTATTATCCTAACCAAATGATTATATAATTACTAATCATACTGTTACTATTATATATAGACTTACAATTATATATAATATATCCAACCTATATTATAATAAATACACTATATAACAACTATTAATATAATAGTTAATAATATCTATTATATTAAAGGATAAAAAGTTAACACTTTTGCATCTATAATTGCTTCCGTCTACAGATTTTGCTTTTTCAAAAACTTATATAATCTAAAATTATTAGTATGGGTTTATAAGAGCCATGCCATAATTTGTAATTCTTACTTAATTTGGGATTGTTTTTATATATATAGGTGTTACTATAACAGCTAAGCTTTTAAGTTTGTTCACTTTAAAAATAAAAATGAAAGAAAAGGAACACAAAAAACAATAAGATGTTGTTATGAAAATCTCAATTTACTATTTTAAACTAAAACCAATCCACATGGTACTTACAGTACGTGCATCAATATTTACAAATGTACTTTCGTGTTTTCAATTAAATCTCTATATTGTCCGATTGTCTTTGTGTCATTGTTCTCGACTAACCTCCCGCTCCCGCTCTTTCGTTCATAAGTTACCAAAATCAAAGGGAAAAACAGGGAGAACATACATAATTTTTTTATTTTAAATTATTAAAAATACTAATAAAAACTATTATTAAACAATTCAATCTCCATTCCTATTTATTTCTTATTTTAATATTTGTATCAATAATGTTCAATTAAAAAATTAAGGTTATATGGAATAAAATATATTATTAATTTTTTTAAATAACTAATGAACATTATAATATAAAGATTAATATTCTTATACTTTCTATATATATAAAGTTCTATTTCACTTGTAATATATTTTTTTATTTTATTTTTATTATTTTTATTTTTGCTATTCCTTATATTCATACCACTTATCTTTTTGGTGTCAATCCGGATGATACATCTGGGTGTGGGTGGTGGGTGGTTCACTGTATTCTTCACTCCAGCTTCGTTTAATTTTAGAAGAACAATAATTAGATTTTCTGCATCAATGAGAAATCTCTGACATCAGGTTGTAAAACGCAGCTCAGAAAAACACAATGTTTTTCTTCTTGCTTAGTAGAAACTGAACTGGTTCTTTAATGATAAAAAATTAAAATTAATAACCATTACATCAAAATATAACAATTTTACCACATAGGTATAAAAATAAAAACTATCTATAATGCCATAAAATAAACAATAGCAATTTTTAATAATTATCCCACATTGGTTGCATTGAAAAATAGATATTTATAAAAACTTAATTATTATTCTTGAAACCTATTTATTATTTTTATTGTTCCTTAAAATGGTGTTTGCTGCTTTGAACAATATGTATGTCTCTATTACTTTTATTACAATTTTTACACACGAACATTCACACCAACTATATTTTAAAATACCTATAAAATAAATACCTTCTACAATTACTGGGATGTATCTTACGATTTCAGAATGGCTGAGGCTTCAGGGTGCGGATTGGAAATTAGATATTAATTAATAATTTCAAAGAATTGATGATTGATGCTTTATTAATAAGTTGCTTGAAGATTGGTTTGCTTCTTAATCATATAGCTGAAAAATTCCCTTTTTGATTTACTTCTGTAATGAATTTCTTTGGCTTTGTAGATGTTTTGCTTTGATGTTCCTCAGACGATTCTTCTAATAACAGCTTCCTTATATTATAATTAATATTATACTGAATGATTGAAGCATTCCATAATGCTAGTATTTATTCCACACCATTAATAGATATTTTCCTTCTTTGTAGAAATTAATTAGGGTCTTGATTAGATATAAAATTAGATGGTATCTAAAGTAGTTCAATAACATACTCCTAATGTTGATGTTGAGGTTTTCAATGCTGTATTCTTGTGGCTATCTATATATATATATATAGATAATTATATATAGCAAAAATGTTGTCACTGTTTTTGTGTTGATTTTCAAGCACGTTCCAAACTGGTTTGCTTGGCAGTAATACCATGTCATATATAATATCTTTTTTAGTTGAATACTAGCGTCATTTCTGTACATTTATTTATGCCTGTAAATTACGTACTGTTGCAAAGCCCTTAATAATCACCCACGGACCCACACTTCGTATTCTGCTGGTGGTGCGTCATCAATCTTTATCTGTCTTATAGTGGCAAATCAATTTTGCCTTTTCTAAAGCTCTCTCGTAATACTTTTGGTAACTTTTTGGTAACCAGTAGTATGGAATGCTTACATGTACAATAGTACCATAGTTTCGATTTTTTCCAAATCCTTATTTGTTATTTTTGTTTCCTTTTTTTTTTATAGTTATTAACTAGCAAACAAAATAAAACATTTATTATTTAACACATACTTCTATATTAATAAATCAAATATATATAATATAACAAATATTATTATTTTACATAGATATTTATAATTAATATATAATAAATATAATTATAGAAATATATATATAGTTATCATATATATATATATATATATATAATTTAGTCGGTATAATATTAAATATATATATATTTATATATATATATATAATATATACTTATCTTATATATATTTATATGTACAATATAAAAAGAAAACTTATTTTTTCTCATATTTTATTATCTTATATTATAGTAAGAGAGGGAGGATAGGAGAGAGGAGGGTAAGGGAGGTAATGAATGACATAGGTAAAGGGGATATAAGAAGAGAGAGAGTAGGACAAGAGTTATAAGGAGAGACTGAAGGAAGTGAATAGAGAGAGAAGTGAGAGTAAGAGGAGAGAGAGAGAGATAGAGAGATTATACTTTAAATCATTTGCTATAAATTAAAAGTAACGTACCGAACGGCAATAAGGATAAAGAACTAAGAGATAGTAAGAGAGAATATGAATATATTATATAAAATAATTTATTATCTATTATATATATTATATATATATATATATATTATATATACGCAAAGGGTTACTTTTTCTGGGACCAAGGACTCATTTTGACATTCAATCAGGAGTCACTCCGAGGTCGCGGCCGTGGATGTCGCTCATTTTAGGTTAATTGAGTCGTTGATAGTGACGGCTTATTTTAATTTATTTTTTTAAATTAATTATGTAATTTATTATAGTTAATATCTCTGAAATTACAAGATTAAAAATAATACAAACGCCGTGTAAGTCAATATAACCAAATTAAACTAAAAACGTAAACTATCAATAAAATTGGACTCAAAGGCCAAACAAAAAGCTTTAACTCTAACCAAAACCCTTAACACGGCCTGTAAGTCAACAGGTTATGATAAGTTTTTGGTTAAGTTTTGTTAAAATTAATTTACAGATTATAAAAGTTAACTTAAAGATATATAATATATATATATATATATATAATATATAATATAATATATATTATATATATTATATATTAATATATACTTATATATATAATAATCTATATATATATATATATAATATAAATCGAAGAGTTTACATCTTTGGTAAATTAAATAAAAATTATAGAATAGGGTATTTATTAATATATAAAATGGTTTTATCGTTTTAAGGCCACAACGATTATCTCTCGGAAAAGTAGACACTTACAGAAAATACCAATTGCCTTTTATTGGAAAATCAGCCTATATAAGCTTATAAACAAAAATGTAAAAAAAAAACCACTTAGGGGGGCTCGAGCCGGTTTAGGTTTCTTGATAATCATATATATATTATATATATATATATATATATATATTTATAATATATTATAAATATATATATAATTATTATATATATATATATAATAATATATAATATCTATCCAGTTTTAAGGGGTGGTTCTCCTCGGCTGTCTAGGTGCAATGAGGGGGAAACTTTCGGCCACCTCTGGTCCCCCATCAGCTCGAGCCCCCTAAAAACTGAAGTTCAAGGAAAAACATATATTTCCATTAGGGGTCGAGCCTCCTAATTTTTTTTTTTACATTCTGGAAATTAAGCTTTATACCCGATTTCCAAATATGTACATTGGTTTCTGGCCCACATTAAAGTGTCGTACTTCTCCGAATTATTTAATTTATTCCGCTTTACATTTCCTGGTAATAAGCTTTATTACGGCCTGATTCGAAATATGTAATCTGGTTTTTTCTGTAAGCGGTCGTACTTTTCGAGATATAATTTTTTTTTTGATCTGAAGTTTGCCATATAATATATATATATATATATATATATATATATATTAATAAATAATATCTTATATATATATATATTAATTATAGTATATAATATATATTATATATATATATATATGCCGGAATGAGTAAAATAGACTCAAGTACTGAACCATGCTGGAGCGGCTCGGAGTGACTCGAAAGATTTCAAAATGCAATACCTGGTCAGAAAAGTAACTTACATATATATTTATGTATATGAATATACTATTATATAGACCTATAATATATATTAATATATTATTAGAAATATATATATATTATATATATATAGTATCATTTATATATATATATATATATTATATATATATATATATACTTATAGGACAGCCATATATATATATAAAATAGTTTATTAACTAATACCTTAGATTTCATAGAAAAAAACACTTTATTTTTAACAATGAATAAAAATAACCTCCATAAAGAGGGGGGGGGGAAGAGACAAAGCTTTCACCACGAACAGCGAGCCCTCCTTTCAGGTTATGCGGAAAAATATACAAAAAAATCATTCAATAAACTTTTACTTCAAATTTTTAGTTTGGTCTTTCATTTTGGTTCATTGTAATCTGTAGATATTTGATGTTTTTTATAATATTCATCATGAGGGGATGAAATCTATTTTTCAATCACCTATCGGGAAATTATTTTTTTTAAAATTATCAATGCTTTATGATTCAATTAACTCAAGAAATTTTACCCATGAATTGTAGACTGAGGTTCCAGTACCAGGAAAAGTTGATAGTTATTGCACATCTGGATCGAAGTATTGAAGGTGCGTCTATGAAAGTTAAGCCGGAGTTGGTTGGTCCCCTATCTATAATAAATCATTTGTACTGGTTTTCCATCATTAAATGGAACTGAATCCCCCCGATGATAGGTAAAGTTACAAGTACACAAGTGAATATGAGTAAATAACCACATTGTTGCTGAAAAATATTTTGGTACCAAATCAGACAAAAAGAACCATTCCCAAAGTTGTAGTACTTGTTAACCTTACCTATATCGGGGAGTCAGTGGATTTTTAGATGAGGAAATACCAGCATACAAATGATCTTATATAGATAGGGACCAACTCGGCTTTAACTTTTTATAGACGCACCTTCAATCATCAGATCAATATGAATAATATCAATCCTGTCTCTAACAGCCTTTAAGACAAATCCACTTTCACTTACGATGGGAAGTCGTACAAAATCTAATGAATGTACTATATTTATTTTATAAGGTAAATATTTACGCAGTGTTTACAAAATTATTCTCAAACTTTATCTTTGAAAACATTCAAAGTATAATAGATAACCAATATTGCAATCTAAGAATGCTCATCTCAATCAAGGAGTATCGATATTAGGGATGCCGAAAGATGACCAATATATATCGATATTAATATTTTTTCGATAGTATCGAAAAAATATCGATGATATTCTTTCAGCCGATATGTCAATATATCAATATTTTATCTTCAGTATCGAATCAACGATATTTTTTTTTACTTCTAGAAATTTTGAGCAGTTTTCTTTTCTTCATAAAATAACATTTAAGCAAAATATGTGTATTTTTCAGGCTCGTTTGGAGGTGGGGACATTTTGTCTGACTCTGGAGGAGGAGGGAAGGAGGTCAGATGATCGATCATACAGAAGAAGAAGCAGAGGCATATAGGGGAAGAACAATTTTCATGAAATATAAGCCGTTTTCGTTTTTGCATTCGTGCTAACGAAACGTAAGAAATGCTAAAGTTTGCGTTCGTTATTGTCAAATTTAGCACTAATTTAGGAAAATGCTCACCAAACGTAAGGAATTTCCAAAATTCTGTAAGGTTGCTATTTCCCGTGCTTATCGAATTTAGGAAAATGCTTATGAAAAAATGTAAAAAAACAAGGTGGCCGCGTAGATGTCAGTTTGATTTGAATCATTTGATGAATGCTTCATTCATAAAATTAGCTTTAAATCTAATTTCTTCCAAATCGATAAACTCCATCACAATAGTTGATCAATTATTTGTAATATAAACCATTTGTTATTTTTTTTTATTTCTGTTTATTCCAAAACCACGTGCTCCATCACAACAGCTGATCAAAATACTTGTAAACAAGCGTTAGTTTATGTACAAAATTCGTGCTAAAACTGGATTAGCATTTCTTATCAAGCGTAAGCACAAGTGACTAAAACGTTAACGGCTATGCTATTGCGTATTTTACTTTTCAAATTAGATATTTATAAACGTAATGAAAGTAGACAATACTAGTTTTGATGTTAAGATTAAATCTTTAATTGAATTTTAATTTAATCTGAAATTAGAAATGTTTAAGTTTATATGGGAAGATTTTCTACTGCATTACTCGAAGCTTTATTCCTTTAAAGCAAACTCACCTCCCACTAATTCAGGGCCATGATTAGTGCTTACTTTAAGAAAGAGTAATATATTTATATATATATATATATATATATATATATATATATATATATATATATATATATATATATATATATATATATATATATATATATATATATATATATATATATATATATATATATATATATATATATATATATATTCTCTATATCTATTATATATATATATATATATGTATATATATATATATATATATATTGTGGAGAGGTACTCTCTGTGGAAGTGGAAAGAACATCTATACAGAGCTGAACTACAGAGTTAAACTCCAGAGCTGAACTGCAGAGCCGAACACACCCTATGTTTAAAATGTAGTTGTAGTTTCGTAGAACTAAGCCACGCCTCCAAGCCGTCGCATTATCATTTTTCAAAATCACGACAACACGCAGCATGCTTCTACAAAATTATTGCAAATTTATAACAAATTTATATCATTAAAATACCAATACGAGCAATTTAGTGCTAAGAAAGTAATAACAACCAAACAAGGTGAGTTTTAGAAAAAGGGGTAGCCTATTAAGTACATTTTTAGGTAAATTAGAGCAAAGTTAGGCGAATCTAGACTAGTCGGTTGAGCCTAAAGCTGAAATTCAGAATGATGTTACAACGAAAACGCATTAGATTGGATAGCGTATCAAAAAGAATGCCTACAGTCTAGTAGGAAGTAAATAGTAAAACAAAGTGAAGTGTTCATGCATACCAAAGTAAAATGCGCGGTAGGCTTAAATAGCGTTTCAAGCAATTAGCCAAACCTAGGGTCTGGAGGCTAGAGTAAGGAGAAAACTAGGTGGAGATAAAGTGTTGCATGTATCTTTAAGTTATAATGCGGGAAATAACGGCTTTGGGATAGCCTGTTATTTCCCACATACCAACCCTAGTGGGCATGCGCCTCACGTAGCAGTATAGAGATAGGCAAAGTAGGTGAAAGTATATACACATACATACGTATATATATGTATATATATATGTATATATATATATATATATATATATATATATATATATATATATATATATATATATATATATATATATATATATATATATATATATATATATATATATATGTTATATATATATATATATATATATATATATATATATATATGGGTGTAAGTGGATAATCATTTGTACGGCTACTCTGCATAAGTTCCATATTCGGTAGGAATTCTTCCTGCAGTATATGAATCATATGTAGAATAGTAATAACTAGGATTACCCTGTTCTAATTCTTTGTTATTTTTATTTTGTTTTTAGGACAGGGGTCCAACCCTCTTTTGTAAAATAGGATTAAGGAAATAAAGAAGAAAACTCACAACAATTCTCACTCATCCTTATCTAGAAGCGGTCATTACTACCTAATCTCAATGACCAGCTTTACAACGGCAACGTAATCCATCCACGGACGAGAGCCAGAACACCCGCCACAAGACCAAGAAAATCCTCCAGATCCATTTTGTCGCAGACATACATACTAAAAAAGAAAACATTTATTTTTTATTGTTTTTTTTTTAACGGGTAGATTTACCCACTTGTTGTGTTTGCGTTCTCTCTCTCTTCTTAATAGCCTCCACAAGTCGCAGCGGCAGCAGCCACCAGCCTCTTCCTGCATCAAATCACTCAAGCCCTTCGTAACAGCCTCAAAAGAAGTCGCAGCGGCAGCAGCCACCAGCCTGTTCCGGCACCAAATCCCCAGCAGTTGGACCCCTACCTTGGCAAAGTTCTGTATTCCATACAGACCACGTAACCTGTATTCTACTATTTTTATTATTATTATTATTATTATTATTATTATTATTATTATTATTATTATTATTATTATTATTATTATTATTATTATTATTATTATTATTATTATTATTATTATTATTATTATTATTATTGCTATTCTTATTATTATTATTATTATTATCGCTTGTCGTGGGATTCCTAACACGGTATAGCCACACTCTTGTGCGCTGAGGAAACCCTCGTACACCCACTCAAATAAAAAATAAATAAAGAAAATTTATTTTTTAAAGTATTTTGGCAATTTTATATCGCAACAGCCTCATTTTAATCCTTGATCTAGCTCCTAAGGTTGTAATTTCTTTGATTTTTCCACCCTCGGTCCGTTATTAGTGCCTCCGCTCGCTCCACATCTTCTTTCCCTTCTTTTCTTTCCTTCGCTCTGCCAACTTCTACGTCTTTCGTCATGTCTACTTCCTCGCGAGCATTCCATTTGCAACCCTTCTTCGTAAACAATCCCGAGCTTTGGTTTGACCTGGCCGAGTCAGCGCTCCTGACCATCGAAGACAAGAAGGAGAGATATTCGAGAGTTGTGAATGCTCTACCAGAATCTTGCCTTCTCAAAATCAGGGATGGCCTGGCAACAACTAGAAACTCTACAACCCCTTACAACACGCTCAAAGACCTTATTATTGACCGCTTGGCTCCCACCAGAGAGGAACAATTGGAAACTCTGCTTGGGGGCATCTCACTGGGCAACCAGAAACCCTAGGAATTGATGGTAGGGATGCTGGGTTTGTTGGGCGGTACTCCATCTACACGGGAAGAGAAAATAATTCGCACCCTCTTCCTCCAGAAGATGCCTGCCCGACATCACAGCGTACTGCAATCAATAAACCCGACGTTGTCCCTCACTGAGTTTGCCGCTACAGCAGACAGAATTTTGCGCCCTCCGATGGAGCCTTTGATCCCCACCGCCTACGCCGTTTCCTCCGTTTCTCCTACCTCTTCAACTCTCGCACCTCTTCAACCATCTACAACTCACGCCCAACACATTCCCCAGTACTCTACCAACGCCTCCGCTACTCTTCCTCCCCCTCTTGTTCCTCAACCGCCTTCTGCATCCTATCCAGCTCAACCTCCTTATTCTCACCCACCCCAACCTTCCTATTCTCACGCTTTCGCAGTACAACCTCCTCCTTCGGCAGCTCTGGATACCCGGGTTTCGGTTCTCGAAACTGGCATGGCCGAGATAAAAACTGCCCTTTCAGCTATTGCTCCGCCATCTTCGGTAGTGTCTCCCTTCCTTACTATCCTGCAGAAGGACTTTTCTTCTTTATTGCATCCTTGCTCTTCAGATACCCCTCTTAAGCATTCTGTTGAGCATCATATAGAGACCACCGGCCCACCCACCTTCGCTAGAGCTCGTCGCCTCCCTCCTGATAAGCTCAAGGCCGCCAAGGCTGAGTTCGATCACATGTTACAACTTGGCATTGTGCGCCCATCCAAGAGTTGTTGGTCTTCTCCGCTACACATGGTCCCTAAGGGCACCACGGGTGATTGGAGACCCTGTGGTGATTTTAGGGCTTTGAATTCTGCCACAACGCCGGATAGGTACCCTGTGCCGCATATACAAAGTTTCACCTCCCACCTGGCTGGCAACACCATTTTTTCTTCTTTGGACTTAATTCGAGCCTACCACCAGATACCTGTAGCCCCGGAGGATGTTCCCAAGACAGCTGTGATCACTCCGTTCGGCCTCTTTGAGTACACGAGAATGCCATTCGGGCTGAAAAATGCAGCCCAATCCTTCCAGAGATTCATTGATTCTATCCTCCGTGGTCTTCCTTTTGCTTGGGCATATTTAGATGATCTTTTAGTCGCTTCCTCCTCTCCTGAAGAACATGTGGATCACCTACGTGCCGTTTTCGGTAGGTTGGATGATGCGGGAATTCGTCTCAATCCTACCAAGTGCGTATTCGGTGCGTCTTCTCTTACTTTCCTGGGTCACACAGTCTCGGCTGAGGGTATTTGCCCTCTTGTAGACCGTGTCGCCACTATCCGAGCCTTTCCTCTTCCCCAAAATCAAAAGCAGCTTCGTCAATATCTGGGAATGATCAACTTCTACCATAGGTTTCTGAAATCAGCGGCAGCCCTCTTAGGCCCGCTTACAGCACTCATTCGTCCTAAACAACGAGGCAGCACCACTAAAGTCAACTGGTCTCCGGCAGCAGAGTCTGCTTTTGAGGCTTCCAAAGAGGCCCTCGCTTCCGCCGCTCTTCTAGTCTACCCGCACGATTCTGCACCGGCGAGAGTGCAAGTGGACGCATCCGATTTCGCTGTCGGTGCGGTGCTTCAGCAGTTCCAAAAGGGTGAATGGTGCCCACTTGCCTTCTTTTCACGCAAGCTCCAACCCGCTGAAACAAGGTATAGTGCCTTCGGTCGGGAGTTGCTTGCCATGTATCTTGCTGTTCGCCATTTTAGGTACTTTTTGGAAGGTCGGGAGTTCCATATCCTGACCGACCATAAGGCAATAACCTTTGCTATGGCTTCACGCCACGAAAGACATTCCCCCGTGAAGCTCGTCATCTCGAATTTGTTTCCCAGTTTA
>JABUQX010131833.1:0-32500 GCA_015478945.1 Trachelipus rathkii
TGTGACTACCGAGGTACCTAACTTAGCCTAACCTAACTTAACCTAAATTAATTTTCATTATTATACCAGTTTGTGATCAGGAAACTTAGGAGGCTCTGGTTTTTACGCTATCCTTGTGAGGTGGTTGACTATATCCTCACTAGTCACAGTACAGTTTCTACAAATTTGTTATTATTATTATTATTATTATTATTATTATTATTATTATTCATATATATATATATATAAATATATATATATATATATATATATATATATATATATGTGTGTGTGTGTGTGTCAGTTTATGTGTGTCTGCCCTCTTTTCTAGAATATATATATATATATATATATATATATATATATATATATATATATATATATATGTATATATATATATATATATATATATATATATATATATATATATATATATATATATATATATATATATATATATATATATATATATATATAGCGTCTGGCGGGGTGACTGGGCCCGCCTTTTTTAGAGGGGTGATTCTGTCCACTCTAAATAAAATAAAAATAATAATAAAAAAAAAAAAAATTTGCTCATTTAATAGCCACGCAGTAGTACTACAAGTTTTATTTAGATTATATTTAATTCTAGAAAGTTTTTATATTTTTAAAAAATGTTAGAAATTAGGGTACAAAATGTCCTTCAATAGAATTTCACTTTTGAAAAATGTGAGTTTTTTTAACTTCGTTATAAAATGAAAAATTGTGGATGGATTTTAATTATTTTTTCAGTGGATACACTCGAGTATGTTAGCTTTAAACTGGCAAAGTAAATTTTTGATCCAAGCAGTATTAGTGGCAAAAAAACGGGGCTTAACTTGGTCCGATTCACCCCGCCTGAAAAATGATGAAATGCAATAACATACATCATCAGCATATGTGATCTGAGCATTTGTAGTTTATTGTTTTCAACCTAATTATTAGATTATATTATGTATAAATAATTTAAATAATTACAAAGTTACTTATATTAAGTGAAAATTTTTTAAAAATGAAATTTTAATAAAAAAAACGAATTCAAAAAAGTGTCAAAATTTTTGGGCGGAGAGGGGTGAATCGGACCACCTTATTTATATTCGTATTTTATTTATCATTATTGATATTTTTATTACTTATTACGAATTTTAATATGATAAATAATTATTATATTAAGTAAAAATTAAAATATAAAATTGAATTTATATGTAAAAGACGAATTTAAACAGATGGTCCGAGTCACCCCTCAATGGTGGTTTGCTTCACCCCTCCACGGTCAGGCTGAAGGAGCTTTATTAAAACTTTAATAAAACTTTTATTATTAGAATTACATTATTATTTTTTTGTGCTTATGACCGACTATAGGGCCGTGATTTACAAAAAAAAAAAAAATCCAAAAAGTGCATTAGGGGAGAGTCAGGAGACAGACTTATGCCTAAGGTGGTCCAAGTCACCCCGCCTGACGCTATACTAAGTATATATATATATATATATATATATATATATATATATATATATATATATAAATATATATATATATATATATATATATATATATATATATATATATATATATATATATATATATATATATATATAGAGGCCAGCATCCCGAAATTCACATGCATGTAACTTTAAAACTATAACAGCTACAGGAAAATAAATAACATTTGTGATTTAAGCAAGCAATTTCATCGCTGAAACTTAAAAAAAATCATTTTATTCTAATATTTATTAATACCTTAAATATTAGTATAATCTTAGGTCTATATATGCTCTCATCAACCTTCTATTCCTGCAGTAATACAAGAGCAAGAGTTGCCAAATAGTGTTTTGTTTTATTTGCTTTAGAGAAAATGTTCTTTTTTTCTTTTTATATATATATATATATAGGTAATACTGTAGACAGCAACCCACACATTTTGAGACCAAAAATTTTCTAAGTTCAGAAAAGTTAAGTAGTTAGGTTTTTTAAGAAAATTGTTTAGTGCAAGCTTCTGGCATAATTTGCTATCAAACACAATCATAAAAAAAAAAGAAAAGAAAAACCAAAGGAGAAATGAGGAAAAATTATTCGTATGCCAAAACCTAAATTTAAAACCTGAAATTTTAAAATGCTAAAACCCTATTTACAGTAAATATCTAAAATATGAATAATCCAGATAGTTTAAAAACACTCTTGCCCTCACACACACTCACAAAATTGCGTACAAAAAAAAAAGAAAAAAAATTCTATTGATCAATTAAAAAAGTGGAAGCTTAATCTTAATCTTAATCATTTGCCACTTATCTGCCCACCCAAGAAGTTTATCAAGATCATTTTGAATCTTTATGCATCCTTCACTTTTCCTAACTGAGGTGGCCACTTTAGTATCATCTGCAAACTTAGAAACCTTGCATTTAATATATATATATATATATATATATATATATATATATATATATATATATATATATATATATATATATATATATATATATATATATATATATATATATATATATATAGCGTCGGGCGGGGTGACCAGGCCCGCCTCTTTAGGAGGGGTGATTCGGTCCACTAAATAAAATAAAAAAAATAAATAAATTTTTGCTCATTTAATAGCCATGTGGTAATTACAAGTTTTATTTAGACCATATTTAATTCTAGAAAGTTTTTATATTTTTAAAAATGTTAGAAATTAGGGTACAAAATGTTCTTCAATAGAATTTCACTTTGAAAAATGAGTTTTTTTAACTTCGTTATAAAATGAAAATTGTGGATGGATTTTAATTATTTTTCAGTGTATACACGAGTATATTAGCTTTAAACTGGCAAAGTAATTTTTGATCCAAACAGTATTAGTGGAAAAATCACGGGCCTAACTTTGTCCGATTCACCCCGCCGTAAAATTGATGGAGGGGTGACTCGGACCACCATTGTTTTTCTCGTCATTTACGTATTATTATTGACATTTTTATTACGTATAATTAATTTAAATATAATAAAAAGTTACTTATATTAAGTGAAAATTTTTAAAAATAATATAAAAAAAACAAATTCAAAAAAGTGTGTCAAAATTTTTGGGCGGAGAGGGTGAATCGATCATCTTATTTTTGTTTTTTTTTTATTTTTTATTAAAGAAAATTTTACTTCTTATTAATAATTTTAAATATAAATAATATTATATTAAGTAAAAAATTAAAATATAAAATTGAATTTATACGTAAAAGACGAATTTAAACAGATGGTCTGAGTCACCCCTCAATGGTGGTCCGCTTCACCCCTCCACGGTCAGGCTGACTCAGCGTTATTCAAACTTTAATAAAACTTTTATTATTAGAATTACATTATTATTTTTTGTGTGCTTATGACCAAAAAAAGGTGATTTCTAAAAAATTCAAAAAGTGCATTAGGGGAGAGTCGGGAGACCAAGTTATGCCTAAGGTGGTCCGAGTCACCCTGCCCGACGCTATATATATATATATATATATATATATATATATATATATATATATATATATATATATATATATATATATATATATATATATATATATATATATATATATATATAAAAATATTATATATATATATATATATATATATATATATATATATATATGGGGCATATTTGTAAATACTGTACTGTGACTTTCTGAAAAAAAAAAAATTTCTAAGTTCAGAAAAGTTAAGTTTAGTTTTTTAAGAAAATTATTTAGTGGAAAGCTTCTGGCATAATTCCAGAAGCTTGCCACTAAAGAATTTTCTTAAATAACTTTACCTAACTAAACTTCTCTGAACTTAGAAATTTTTTTGAACTTAGAAATTTTTTTCAGAAAGTCACAGTACAGTATCTACAAATATGCCTATATATGGTAATACTGTAGACAGCGACCCATATTATGAGACATGCTTAGTATAACTGACTGGGATAAAGAGTTTAAAGACCAAAACTGTTTTATGTGGGAACATTTTAAGCAAATTTTAATGAATATTCAGTCAGTATGTATTAAAGATAAACCCATTAGGGTGGCGAAGAGAAAACCTGTTTGGTGGAATAGAGAGAAGAGATAAAATTAATGAAAAGCGTAGATGTTTTAAAATATTCAAATTATAAATTTAAAAGTAAGAATAGGACAATTGGTCCAATTAAAATTGATGAAAATTTAGTGAGTTCAGATAAGGAGTTGGTCAACATTTTAAATGCTTATTTTGATTCAGTGTTTACAGAGGAAAGATTAGATAATAGTTTTGAGACTAATAGTTCTTGTATGCATGTAACAAATAGACTCACAGAATTTGAATTTGACGTAAAAGATATTAAACTTTTATTAGACCATATTGATCCAGGTAAAGCTGCAGTGCCTGATGGGATATATGGTAGAATTCTGAAAGAGGGTAGTATCAGCATTGCAAAGGCACTGTATTTGATTTTTAAGTGATCTATAACATTTGGTGAGGTACCAGATGACTGGAAAACAGCATATGTTGTGCCTATTTATAAGAAAGGTAGTAAGGAAGATTTGGGAAATTATAGGCCAGTTAGCTTAACATCTCTGGTTGTAAAGGTTCTGGAAAAGTTACTGAAAGGTCATATAGAGAAATATTTAGAAGATAACAAGGTATTGTATGACTCCCAGCATGGTTTCAGAAAGGGTAGGTCATGTCAGACAAACCTTTTAGAATTTATGGAATACATTACTGACTGCATTGACTGAGGAGATCCAGTTGATATTGTATATTTAGACTTTAGTAAAGCTTTTGATAAGGTTCCCCACATAAGGCTGATGAAAAAGTTATTGCAATGTGGTATAGGTAGAGTGGTTGCGAAATAGAAAACAGTGTGTACAACTAAATGGCAATAAATCATCATGGGAAATAGTGAAGAGTGGTGTCCCACATGGTTCAGTGCTGGGGCCACTATTGTTCCTCATATATATATATAAATGATTTAGACCAGGGACTTAAATGCAAGGTTTCTAAGTTTGCAGATGATACTAAAGTGACCACCTCAGTTAGGAATAGTGAAGGATGCATAAAGATTCAAAATGATCTTGATAAACTTCTTGGGTGGGAAGATAAGTGGCAAATGAATTTTAATAGTAAAAAGTGTAAGGTTCTTCACCTAGGTTACTCAAATAAAAGTTTTAACTACGATATGAATGGGGATTGGCTTGAGTCTGTGGACCAAGAAAAAGATTTAGGTGTGATTATAAGCAGTAATTTGAAAGTAGCTAATCAGTGTTTGTAAGCTAGAAATAAAGCTAATAAGATGCTGGGCATAATATATATATATATATATATATATATATATATATATATATATATATATATATATATATATATATATATATATATATATATATATATATATATATATATATATATGTTGGGTGGGTGACCGGGCCCACCTTTTTTAGAGGGGTGATTTGGTCCACTCTAAATAAAAAAATAAAATTTTTGATCTTTTAATAGCCACGCCTTAGTACTACAAGTTTTATTTAGATTATCTTTAATTCTAGAGAGTTTTTATATTTTTAAAAAATATAATAAATTAAGGTATAAAATGCCCTTCAATAGAATTTCACTTTTGAAAATGTGAGTTTTTTTAACTGTTATAAAATGAAAAATTGTGGATGGATTTTAATTATTTTTTCAGTGTATACACTTGAGTATGCTTTAAACTGGCAAAGTAAATTTTTGTTCCAAACAGTACTAGTGGCTAAATCACTGGGCCAAATTTGGTCCGATTCACACTGCCATAAAAATTGATGATGGGGTGAATCGAACCACCATTGTTATTCTTATTTTATGTATTATTATTGACATTTTTATTATTATTATAGCTAATTTTAATATAATAAACAGTTACTTATATTAAGTAAAAATTAAAATAAATGAAATTTATGAAAAATATGAATTCCTAAAAGTGTCAAAATTTGTCCCACGAGATGGGTGAATTGGGCCACCACATTTTTATTCTTATTTTATGTATCATTATTGACATTTTTATTACTTATTACTAATTTTAATATGATAAACAATTATTATATTAAGTAAAAATTAAAATATAAAATTGAATTTATACATAAAAGAGGAATTTAAACAGATGGCCCGATTAACCCCTCAATGGTGGTCCGATTCACCCCTCCAAGGTGAGTCTAAATGAGCTTTATTTAAACTTTAATAAAACTATTATTATTAGAATTACATTATTATTTTTTTGTGCTTATTACCTACTATATGGCCTTGAATTTCAGAAAAAAAAAATTCCAAAAAGTGCATTAAGGGAAAGTTGGGAGACGAAGTTATACCTAAAGTGTTCCAAGTCACCCGGCCCAACGATATATATATACTGTATATATTAGGGATGTACCCATAGTATAGGTATCGGTAGTATCAGCCATTTTTTGGGTATCGGTACAGTATTGGTTAATATGCCCGATACTTACTTTTTGGATGAAAAATTATGAGAAATTTTTAGATTTAATAATAAATCTAGTTTCAATATATATAGCTAGTACTAGGTTATGTTTTTTTTTTCCCTTGACTTCTTTTTAACTTAGATTTTTAGCGTTTTTCCAACTTGGGTTTTAGCGTAACATTTACCTATTTGGAAAGCCATTATTATAATTTATACAGATTTAGCTTCCACTTTTTTAGTTGATCAATAGTATTTTTTTTCTTTTTTTTGTACGCAATTTCGTGAGTGCGAGAGTGTTTTTTAAAACTTTCTGGATTATTCATATTTTAGATATTTACTGTAAATAGGGTTTTAGCATTTTAAAATTTCAGGTTTTAAATTTAGGTTTTGGCATAAATTTTTCCTCATTTCTCCTTTGGTTTTTCTTTTTCTTTTCTTTTTTTTTTTATGATTGTGTCTGATAGCAAATTATGCCAGAAGCTTGCCACTAAACAATTTTCTTAAAAAACCTAACAACTTAACTTTTCTGAACTTAGAAAATTTTTGGTCTCAAAATGTGTGGGTCGCTGTCTACAGTATTACCTATATATATATATATATATTATATATATATATATTATATATATATATATATATATATATATATATATATATATATATATATATATATATATATATATATATATATATACCGTCAAATGAGGCAAAAGGGTTCATTTTTTGTGTTTTTTAGACAAATATAAAGCTGCCAAAATTCCATTTTGTATTTCATTAACAAAATTAACTGATAATATAAAACCTTAATTCCATAACAATACTATGGTAAAGTAAAAAATAGAAACTTTCCTTACAAATATACCTTATTTTGAACTTTTACAAAACCGTTTTGCAAAAAAAAATTTGGGGCAAAAGGGTTCATATCTGGGGAAAAGGGTTCACCATTTTGAGTTTTAAAAAATATAAAATTGCCAAAATTCCATTTTGTACTTCAATAAGAAAATTAAATGATAAAATAAAACCTTAACTTCATAACAATACTATGGTAAAATAAAAAATAAAAACTTTCCTTACAAATATAACTTATTTTGAACTTTTGCAAAAAGGTTGAAAATTGAATTTCTTCTGTTGAAAGAAATATTTTCAGGAGGCTTGAAAAAGCATCAAAATCATACATTAAAATAAATGCTGATATTGAGTTTTTAGAATTATTATTATTATTATTATTATTATTATTATTATTATTATTATTATTATTATTATTATTATTATTATTGAAACTGAAAGTATTAAACTTCATTCTAAAATGGCTGTTTTATAATAAAAATAAAAATAATTTGCATTATAATTGGTTATACATTTGTTTCCGAAACTGAAATATATTTGTTTGTCATGTGTTGCGCTGCGCCTGCATCTTTATGTCTTTACTATAGATGTAGCGGATGTTGATTTTTGACTATCCGCGGATGCGGATAGTAAAAATCACTATCCGCGGATTGAGGATGCGGATTTTAGAGTCTTAGCCACAAGTACTTCATATATATATATATATATATATATATATATATATATATATATATATATATATATATATATATATATATATATATATATATATATATATATATATATATATATATATATATATATATATATATATATATATATATAAAGAAGGTTGGAAGTTTCGTAGCTGTCAGGACAAGAGAAGATTTTCTGCTGGTTATAGGGCTTAATAGAGCTAGCAACCTGGTCTTTTCCTATGCTTGTGGCTAATCTTGGGCCAGTTAGAATCTTATGCGTCTAGAAGCAAGATCCTCTGGAGACCTCTGCATGGGTGAACGAGTTTTGAAACCTAATGAAAGAAGATGCTAGTTCTACTGAAAGGGCGAAAACCCTACCTGAGAGTATTAACCAGAGGACTAGCATCGGAAACAATTGCGAAAAGAAATGGTTTTCTAAAATGCTCTAGGGTTAAGAGTTTAGGGCCAGAAGAAGAAGATGTTGGACCAACTGACAGGGCGAAAGCCCTTCTTGGGAGTTGTTATATATATATATATATATATATATATATATATATATATATATATATATATATATATATATATATATATATATATATATATATATATATATATATATATATATATATATATATATATATATATATATATATATACCTGTGTTACCAAATTGCGAGATATGGACCCAACTCTTTTGCACCCCATCAATCTCTTTCCCCAGCCTCAACCCATTTAAAAAAAAGGTTATATATAGAATAATACTTGAAATTAATAATTCTCAAATTATGTTGAAAAAAACTAAAGTTTCTGAGCCCTTTAAAGGGAGAGTTTGCTTCTCTTTTCTTCGTAAATGAGATCTGCATCGCTGAAAAAATGCTCGCCAGCTACACTTATTGAAGGACATGATAAGTATTCCCTGCCTAGTTCTTCAAGATGTGAGAAACTTTTACAATTATCACGCCAATGGATCAATTATCAAACCAATGGATCTTTATCCGATTCCAAGAATTTTCGCTTTTGATAATCTTCGATCAATGACAGAGTGTCCTTTGACACCTCTGAACAAGACTCTTCGTCGCTGCTAGAAGCCAAAAGAACCTTCATGGATTCTGCAATGGTTTTGCTAACAGATAGTAAATGTGTGTCTGTTTCTGCAATCTTTTCCTTTTTATTGGCTGGTGAAATTTCTGGCTTTAGCAGCATTTCATCACATAGGAATACTAAATAAATTTTAACCCTTTATGAAACACGTGGTTCAAGAAATTTGGTTTTGTATCTAGGATCCAGAAAAGTTACTATTGCAGATGCGTAATCGTTTTGCAGATTTTGAAATCTATTATCTATCTCCAGCACTAGTGTTTCTGTCACCTTTGAAAGTCCCTTACTTTTAATAGCAGCATTTAGCACAGCTTTCATCGTTGCAACTAGAGGAATCTCGTCTGGCAAACAAGAATTTTCTGAGATAATAGTCTTAGTTACCTCTTCAAACGGTTTAAGAAGAGTAATACAGTTACCTAAAATCGTATTATCATCACCTGTCAAGCCTTTTACCTTTGTGTTTGTTCGAAGCATAAGGGGAGACAGCTTCATTTATTTCTCCCATCCTCTCAAGCATGTACCAACTACTATTCCAACGAGTCTGAACATTTTGCGTTACAGAAAGTTGAGGAACATTTAGTCTCATAATTCATAAATGAATACTATCCGCTCTCCGCAAAAAAATTCATGCGGATGCGGGTAGAGAAAAATTATGCGGATGCGGATATCCGCTACACCTCTAGTCTTTACGGTATTTTACCGTATAGCATTTGGAGATTAGATTCATTTGAAAAGTGGTATATTTTTTTATTCTCAAAAGCAAGCGAAAAAAAAATAGTTGAAACAAAAAAATGTTTTATTGTAACTTACAAATTGTAAGCACTAAGCTGAGTCAGAGTCGAAATTTTGAATTTGACTGCTGGAGTCGGAGTCGGAGTCGAAATTTTTGTTTAAGTGGAGTCGGAGTCGGAGTCGAAAATTTTTGTTTAAGTTCATATCTGGGGAAAAGGGTTCACCATTTTGAGTTTTAAAAAATATAAAATTGCCAAAATTCCATTTTGTACTTCAATAAGAAAATTAAATGATAAAATAAAACCTTAACTTCATAACAATACTATGGTAAAATAAAAAATAAAAACTTTCCTTACAAATATAACTTATTTTGAACTTTTGCAAAAAGGTTGAAAAATTTTTTTGGGGGGCAAATGGGTTCACATACATGGGGGGGAAAATTGTTTAGTAACTTGTATAAAAACTTATACAGGTAATACATTAGAGAACAATTAACCCTTTTAAAGTCTTGTTTTGAAATAAAATGTCCCTTTAAGTAATTCATGTTGTAGTGTTTTGGACCATCTGTAACAGAAATGAATAAAGACTGTAATTTTTTTGTTTCACATTTTTATTTAATTTAAAACTCAAAAGCAATTGAAATAAACTATTTAAATACAAAAAAATACATTTCTAATATGTGAACCCTTTTCACCCTACATGTGAACCCTTTTGCCCCTGTTAAAAAAAATTGTTTTTTAAAGAATGTGCTAATCTAAATATTAAAATCATTATATAAAATATATACCTTAGTTATAATATTTTGCAGTTTTTAAAGCCAAATTATTGTAAAATATTCGGAAAATAAAAATTAGAATCTTAGAAAAAAAATTTGAAATTTCCTAAAAAATGTATCTCAAAATGTAAATTTTTGAGTTCTAAATGTCACATATTAAAGTTAAATTTATAAATATATTCAAATTAAATGTTTGAAAAATACTGGTAATATTTTAAAATATGTATATTTTAAATAATTACCATTTTATATCTATTCAAAAAAAATTTTCCAAGGTGAACCCTTTTCCACCTTGTGAACCCTTTTGCCTCATTTGACGGTATATATATATATATATATATATATATATATATATATATATATATATATATATATATATATATATATATATATATATATATATATATATATATATATATATATATATATATATAGTATATTTATATATATATATATATATATATATATATATATATATATATATATATATATTATTTATTTTTTAATAGTTTAACTTTTAAAATTTTTAATATTTAAATATTTTAACCATTAATTTTTAACATTTTAATGTTTTAAATTTATTTATAATTTTTTTTTTATTAAAAAAAACAATTGCAAAACCCAATTACATTACTTATATTAATTAAAAATGATAATAAATTATCTCTAAAGGGGGTTTTTTAAAGGGTGGTTTTTTTTTTAGTTTTAGTGGTGTTTTTTTTTTTTTTTGGTGTTTTTTTTAATTTTTTTTTTTTTTTTTTTTTTTTTTTTTTTTTTTTTTTTTTTTTTTAACTAATTGCTCAAATCAAATTTCCTTTAAGGGTTTTATACCTTAGACCTGGACACACTTAATCTATATTTCAGATGTTGAAAACGTGTTGATTAGGAGTTAATTACGACAAATGCCAAAGTGGTGTTTTAGGTAACATGACTATATATATATATATATATATATATATAGCAGAGTATATATATATATATATATATATATATATATATATATATATATATATATATATATATATATATATATATATATATATATATATATATATATATATATATATATATATCAGGGCTTGTAGCGGTACACTTTTTTCACTTTTTTAAGCAATTTTACACTTTTCTTCACTTTTCTTCACTTTTTTGGGGCAAGTAGGTTACTTGGAGATATATTTTTCTTCTGTTTTACCTGTGACTGAATTAAAAATGTGGTTTAACTACAAAACAGTTTATTGAACTCAAGAACTGGAAAACATAGGTAAATAATTTGTTTAAATTTTTAATTTTCAGGTTGTTTAAAATAATTTTAAATAATAATTGAATAAAGTTTTTTGAAATTTGAAATTTTTGAAGATGGGAAGATGTAAGTTTCAAATGTCTGATGAAAAGACCTGGATATCAGAAAATTGTGAGGTTGTTAAAAAACCTACCATGAAAGCAGAGCTTAACTTTGTTATATCTAGCGCACATATCTTTACGAGTGTCACAGGCTTCTTCCAAAAAGAAGAACCATTAATTCATCTCTTGCATTCTGTTTTGTCATCATTGGTTATGAAACTGTTGGGAAGGATTTGCAAGTCAGAAATTCTCAAAGATCTTGATTTAAAAAAAATTGATGCTGCTTTTTTTAATACTGAACATTTGCTGCCATTGAAAGAAATCCAGTTTTCTGATGAGGTATTAAGAAACTTGGAAAATGTTTGTGAAAAGGACAAAACGTTTTTCTGTCTGCAAGCACAAGCACAAAAACATTCTGTTGAATCTGTTAAGCATGTTGTGAACAAATCATCTGTGTCGAGCTTTCTGTTGAAAAAATTTATATTTCTATCCCCTAATGAGAAATTGTCCAAAGAAAGCTGTCAAAATATAGTTGAGATTGCTAGGGTCATGCCATGGAAAATCCATACAGACCTACTCTTAGATGAGTGGAAACTAAAACAATTGGAAAAAGCTGAACCAGAGTCTGAAAAAAAATCAATAGATCTGTATTGGGCTCAGTTTTTTAATAAAACCGATCCATCAGTAAACACTTTAAGATTTCCAACAGTTGAAAGAGTAGTAAAAGCTTCAGTCGCTGTCACATGGTAATGCAGATGTGGAAAGAGCATTTTCCACATCAGGCAGAACTCTTACAAGTACCAGGTCATCTATGTCAGAGAGAACTTTAAATGTTTTAATGTAAATAAATGTAAATGTAAATAAAAAAAAGTAAATAAATAAAAATGATTTTTTTTAACACATCATACCATTTGGAAGTAATTAATTGTTTTTGCTTTGGAAGTTCCGATTTTAGTATTGATTGTTTTTTATATTTTTCCTATTGTTCTGAGGATTGAATATGTGACAGACCTTATAAATTAGATTATTTTAATTTTATATTTAAAATGAATGCTTTAATGACTTTCCAGTTTTTATATTTTTTTGTGTGATTTTTTTTCCCCTCTTGTTTTCAGGATATTAATTATTATTAGAATGAAAACAAATTAAAATGAAAAACAATAACAAGCTTAGTTAGAGCATTACTATGATGATAATCATCAGGTGGGTTTTTATATATGGGTATATTATAATTTCTATATTATATATATATATATATATATAATATATATAATTATTGAGTATATATATATATATATATATATATATATAATAAATATATATATAATATACCGTATATATATAATATTATATATATATTATAGTATATATATAATATTATATATATACTATATTACTATTTAAAAATATTTTAAATATACATATATAAAATATTCCGTATATATATATATATATATATATATATATATATATATAAACCTCAAAACCCTCAAAAATTCAAAAGCAACAGGTCCAGACTCAATATCAAACCTACACATAAAACACCTTGGAGAAAAAGCAATCCTCCTAATCACTGAAATCTTCAACAAATCTTTGCAACTTAACTATATACCCCCAATCTGGAAACAAGCATTTATAATCCCAAAACTCAAACCAAAAAAAGACCCTAACTCCCCCTCCTCCTACCGCCCTATTTCTCTGCTTTGCTCCATTAGTAAACAACTTGAGAAATTAATACTAAACAAAATTTCCCACCCCATTACTAACCCAAGTTTCCAACACAGATTCAAAAGCAACCACTCTACAACCACAGCCCTCACCTCCCTTACACAACACATCATTAATGGCTTCAACCAATCCCCTTCCCACAGATCAATACTCACTGCAATAGACATAAACAAAGCATTCGACACTGTCCCCACACACATCCTTATTCAAAAAATCCTCCACTCCCCCCTGGTAAATAATGACAAAAAATGGCTCGCCAATTTCCTCACCAATTGTTTCGCAAAGGTTTCATACAAAAACAACCTCTCTCATTCCATCAAATTACAAAATGGCGTCCCAGAAGGCGCCATTCTCTCTCCATTCTTGTTCAACTTTTTCACAGCAGATCTACCCACCCCAATCCACCAAACTTATTACTTACGCAGACGACATCAGTCTTATTTACCAACACCCAGACGTAAACATACCATAGAAGCAAATGTAGTTATTTTACAATTTTATAGAAAATTGTAAAAGCTCAAACAGAATGACAGCATCCCCCCCTTAAATCCTCCATTACCCTTTTAACCACCGACCGTCACCAATCCTCCCTCCCATTCCTATATCACCGCTGAACAATAACCTCCTGCCACTAAACAAAACACCAACAATATTGGACTCATACCCTCATGACACTCACATGACGTTTCTCCCCCCACATCGACCCAAATCACTTCCTCAACCCGACGTAAATTAATCAACACCCTCCGAACCCTTTCTCATCATAACTTCAGCGACAAAAAACACCAGCTCTCCATCCATCTACTTATAAACAACTCCTTAGAACAAATCTAAACTTTGCCTCTCCAGCATGGTTCTCACCAGCACTCTCAAACTCAAACACAGAATAAACATACAAATCTTCCAAAACACACCTCTCAGAATTATCAACAGGCTTGCACAAAAAAACCACCCAATCCAACCATCTACACAACGAAACCTCTCCACTCCCTCCCCATCTCCACACACCTGGGGATGGTGGAGACTAATTTATCAAAAAAACCCGTAATCCATCCCACCCTGGTCACAAATTCCTCTCCAAAACCCCCCCCGCACCCCCCGACAAACGACGCTAAAATTCCCCCTCCCTCTTCAATAGGCGTTCATCGGATTACGCATATCCATACACATCTAACAAACACATACCTTCAAACCGCCCAAATAACAATTAATTAAACACCCCCTTCCCAAAACCTTCCCCTATAGAAGAAACTGTCCAGAAGAGGCCAAATCGACCTGCCCGGGAGGCAGATCAGGTCCCACCCAACTCATGCAATCTATTAATATAAGATTCAAACTAGATAATGTCACCTCCCCCACTTGCAACAGATGTTATAATTCCCATGACACAATAGAGCACCTCCTTCTGGGTGCTCTCGCTCCTCGACGCCCCCCCGCGCCGATTTCTCAATATCCTCACTTCTCGACCTGTGGAACTGCCCAGTGGCGGCAGCCGGCTTATATATATATATATATATTATATATATATATATATATATATATATATATATATTAATATATATATATATAATATATATATATATATTACTATATATATGTATATATATATATATAAAATAATATAATAATCGGGTTCACACTTTCTGGAATAGTCTAGGGAAAAGTCCAGGAAACGTTTTAAGATAATGCTGAAAGTCAGGGAAATTCCTGAAATTCCAAAAAAGTCAGGGAAATTTTAAATTTCAAAACATATGAAGAATGATCCATGGACCAAGTTGCATATTTTTGATATATTTTTTTCCTTACTGTATAATTGTGGAATAAGAGATGTATTTGAGAAGTGAATGAAAAGGTTGGGCAAGGAATGACATTCCATAAATATACTTCTATCCTGTTTCTTTCTATTTTTAGTTCACTATTACCTACTATTCTTCCTATTCTGTTCATAGAGGTTGTTCCAAATTCATCCTTTTGATTGAAGGTAATTGGTTATGGATGTGTTTTAGACTATATATGACTTAAAGCATTTTATATTCTTTTTCTTTTTTAGGGATTTATACTTTTTAAGGTGTTTTTTTTTTTTTGAGGTTTGAAGAAGTGATTTTGGATTTTTGTGCAGTTGAAGGTATTTATTATTTATTTATAAAATGATTTCAAACAAAAAAACTAAAAATAGAACGTAGATAAAGAAAGAAAGAAAGAAGAAAATTATATATATATATAATTATATTATTATATATATATATATATATTATAATTATATATATATATAATATATACTATAATATATATTATATTATATATTAAAAAAAAAATATATTAATATATATATATATATATATATATATATATATATATAATTTCAGAAACGGTGGGTTCATCTGCAACGGTGAAAGAAAGTCCTTAGTGCTCAAAAGAAGTTGCTTGTCACAAATACAAAATTTGCAGGAGTTGAATCTTCCTTAGTTTTCTTCGATTCAACTATGGGATTTCTTATGTACTTGATGTACAAAGTAATTAAGAATCGCAATTCTTCTGTTAAACCAATACTTGCAGCTCCATGATTGCGTTTAGTTTTATGGTTCTGCACTTCAATAACAGTACCTGAACAACAGTTTTTGTTAAATTCTTCGAGAGTCATGTTATATAATACACATGAACGTGCAGAATTTCTCAGAAATATTATGACTAACAAAATATTCCTTATTTCGGATTTTCTTCCGAGCGATAGTATCTGTTGAAGTTTTTTTTCAAATTTTATTAATGTAGAAAATCTTTTGAAGAATACACCTTGAAGTTACATACTTTTTCGACATCTGGTTGTTCCATAAAATATAAGGTCAAAAGACTGTCTTCCACAAGTTTTGATGTTTGGAAATTTTCTACTGAGTGTGGCTGAGTGTAATCAAAAAGGACACTTAAGAATACACATGCTTACGCATCAAAATATAAAATTATTTAAATGTTCTGAGTGTGACTATGAGTGTAACGAGAAAAGAAGCTTAAGATTACACATGCTTTTAATGGAAAATATAACAATTATTTAAATGTTCAGCATGAATTAAATGATAGGAAAGAAGCCTTAAGATACACATGGCTTAAAATATTTAAATGTTTCTGAGTGTGGCTATGAGTGTAATCAGAAAGGACACTTAAAAGCACATCTGCTTACGCATCAAAAAATAAAATTATTTAAATGTTCTGGAGTGTGGCTATGAATGTAATCAGAAAGGAAGTTTAAACAGTCCACATGCTCACGCATCAAAATATAAATTAATTTAAATGTTCTGATTGTGACTATGAGTGAAAAAGAAAAAGAAGCTTAAGATTACACATGACTTAAACATGAAAATATAAAAAATTATTTAATGTGCTGAGCATCAAAGATGTAGTGCTGACTATTGGAGTGTAATCGGAAAGGAAGCTTAAGACTACACATGCCTTAAAAATTATTTTAATGTTCTGAGTGTGGCTATCAGTGTAATCAGAAAGGACACTTAAAAGCACATCTGCTTACGCATCAAAAAATAAATACTCTTAAATGGTGTTCTGAGTGTGCTTATGAGTGTAATCAGAAAGGAAGTTTAAAACGGGTCACATGCTCACGCATCAAAATATAAAATTATTTAAATGTTCTATGTGCGTCTATGAATGTAATCAGAAAAGAGTTAAGATTACACATGCCCCTTAAACATTGAAAAAATAAAATTATTTTAAATGTCTGAGTGTGACTATGAGTGATGAACGCAAAGAAGCTTAAAAAAGACATAATATATATATATATATATATATATAATAATAGTAGTATATATATATATACTATATATATAATATATATATTATATATATAATATATATAATTAATATAATATATTATTATATAATATATATATATATATTTTTTTTTTTTTTTCCTTCTTTTTTTTGAGGTTTTAATTCTTCATCCTGGTCCAAACCTTGGACCTAAGGTTTGAAGGTTTTTTAGGTACTCCCTAGCACGAGTCTTAGGATTGCTAGGCTTTTCTTTATCACTTCCATGACCATATCTTTTACTACGATGTTAGGTAGCTTTTTTGCGTATGTGGTCATGCTCTTCTTCACCACTCCAGTTGCTCCAACAACTATTGGTATAATCTCCACCTCCTCCACCCCCCACATTCTTCTTATGTCATATTTTAGTCTTACATATTTTACTTCCTTTTCTCTCTCATATAATGTTACTCTATTGTCCCTGCTTATTCCAATCTCTATGATATAACATTTCTGTGTTCTCTTCTCTCTTACTATTATGTCTGGTCGGTTATGTGGTGTAGGTATAGATGTTGGTATTGTATGGTCGTATAGGATCATGGCTTCCTCATTTTCTATTATTGTGGCTGGTTTGTGCTGCCAGTATTTATCGGTATTGGTTTCAAAATTGTATTTTTGGCATAATTTCATATGAATCATATTGCAAATTGTGTTATGTCTATCTGTGTATAATCCCATTTTTAGCAGTGTTTTGCATTCTGTCAAAATATGGTTTACTGTTTCTGTTTTGTTCTTGCACATTCTGCATTTTTCGGTGATTTCCTCCTTCTCTATATTCTTCCTGAACCAGTTTGTTCTTAGTATTTGATCCTGTGCCGCTATTAGTGTTCTCTCGTCTTCTTTTTTTAGGTATCCCCCTGTTAAAGGTTCTACTGTATGTTCCTTATCGATGTAGATCTGGTCCAGTACATCTATTCTGAAGTGTTTTCCACATACATGCTCCTTCCATTTGGTGATATCATTATTTATTCTTGCCTGCTTGTATTTGTCTTTCAGGTCTTTTATTTTCTTTCCTACTTCTGTTATGTTTCTGAATTCTCCTACCTCAATCTCTACTCCTTCCAGGTAATCCTTTTTTTTTTTTTTGTATTTGATGTTGTTGGGGGTTTCATCATCTCGTGCTCATACACCCATCTCATAAATTTACTTTCTCTACTCTCTAAATATTTACTTAGACCTATGATTTCTGTTTTATATATTCTATCCATTTGTGAAACTCCCATTCCTCCTTCATTTCTAGGCACATAAATCCTTGGCATGCATTGGTTTTTGTAGATTATCTTATGGGCATGTAACATTTTTCTTGTTTTTACGTCTATCCCATTTATCTCATGTTGGAACCAATCTATTATACCAAAGCTGTATGTGAGGACGGGGACTGCCAGAGTTCTTAAGGCGATAATTTTATTTCTTGGTTTTAATTCTGATTCTAAAATGCTTTTCATTCTTTTTATATATTCTTTTGTTATTTTTTCTTTCATCCTTTTTGACTCTATTTCATCAGACTCTTCAATTCCTAGATATTTGTAAGTATTGCCTTGTTCTAATTCCCGTATTTCCGTATCATTTATCCTTATGTTACCAGCTTCTGTTCTTCTTCCTTTTTTTAGACTTACAAATGCACACTTATCTAACCCAAATTCCATACATATATCTGTGGAATATCGCTTTACAACCTCTACCTGTTTTTCCGATTCCTTTTTATTTGGAGCATATAATTTTATGTCATCCATATAGAAAAGGTGTGATATTTTTCTTGCCTTTTTCTCTCTCATTGAATTAATTCTATAACCATTTTCCAAGTTATTTATTAGTGTGCTTAGGGGATTGAGAGCCAGTATGAACAATAGCGGGGAAATAGAGTCTCCTTGAAAGATACCTCTTTTTATTTTTATTCCTTCTATTTTTATTTGTCCTTTTTCATACGGCAGTACCAGGTCTGTCCTCCATTTCTTCATTGCTTCATCTATGAAGTCTACAACCAGGTCATTAATTTTGTAGATCTTAAGTACTTCCTTAATCCACTTATGAGGGACGCTATCATATGCCTTCTTGTAATCGATCCATACCATACTGAGATGTTTCTGCCCTTTTCTACTATTTTCCATAATCATCTTGTTTATTAATAACTGATCCTTTGTTCCATAACTTCCTTTACTGCAACCTTTTTGTTCTTCATTAATTATGTCGTTTACTTCTAGGTGTGTTGCTACCCTTTTCGCCATGACTCCAGTAAGTATTTTATATATGGTTGGTAAGCATGTGATTGGGCGGTATTCTGCTCGCTTAATTCTTTTCTTCATTTTTTGGGGATTAATGATGTAATTGCCACTAGTGAAGCCCATTCTGGAATTTCTTTCTTGTTCTATTAGTTTGTTAAAACCTCTGTGGAGAGGTTTTATTGACTTTTAGTTTCTTTAACCATACATTATGTACTTGATCTTTCCTGGTGCTTTTCAACTTCCACTCCTTTTAATAGTACTTTTTACTTCATTTTCTGTGATTCTCTTTCACCTTCCATTGGTATAATCGCTGTTATTTGGGGGTTGTCTACCATTTCTCTTTTCCACTCGGCCTCATTATTAGGATTAACTTCACTTTCATAAATTTCCTTCCAAAATCGTTCAACTTCTTCTTTAGGTGGTGGTTTTTCTACTTTAATCGTATCCTTTCTTAATTCTCTATAAAGTTTTGCCGGGTCCTCTCTAAATATTCTATTCTGTATTTTTTCTTTTTCAGTTTTTTCATATCTTTGTCTTTTTTTAACCATTGCAGCTAGTATTAGTTTCCTTCTTCTAATTGCATGCACAAGTGGGTCCCCATTTTCCACCCTCTCTCTATATAGTAAATTCTGCACTTTTCTTCTTGTGGTGGTGGCAGTAACTTCTCCATTTTGGAATGCAGACAGCATTGATATTTCTTTTCTTAGGTTTTCTATTTCTTTATCCATTCTGATTTTCCAGGGTGGTTTTATTTCTCTTTGTTTAGTTCTATTTGTTTTTATAGTTCCTTTGGTTTTAAATTCCTGAATGTGTCCGCTGATTTCTCTAGCCACTGAGCATATATAGTCGAGTCTATTTCTGTGACTATCACATTTGGAAATATTCCGTGGTAGTATTCTGTCAGCAATTCCTGTATATTTATTTAGCAACCTGTAATTACTAATCTTGTTTATTCTTAACCTTTTTTCTATTCCTAGATGTATATCTTCCTCACTATAATGGAATATTTTAACCAACAATTCTTCTTCACTTTCGTCATTGTTATTTGGTTCTTCTTGTGTTGGGTTTTGAATATTACCAATTCTTTCATTTTCTCTTTCATCATTTATCTGTTCCTCATCTGGATTTGTTTCCACTTCATCATCTGTATAGTTTATTTCATCTTCACTACTAAGACTACTTTCTCCCGATTCTTGGTCCTCATTTCCCAGGTTCATATACTTTTCATCGAACACTATCATTTCAAATTCTTCTGGTTTCTCTTGTTCCTGTTCTACTCTTTCTTCTATGTTACAATTTATTTCTGATAATTTATGTATTTTTTCTTTTTCATTTTCTGGCATACCATCAGTTTTCATTTCCCTTTTCTTTCCTTTTACTGAGTCATCTTGTATTTTCTTGGTGTTCTTATTTCTTATTTTTCTTATTTCTTCTACCTCTTTAGTTGTTAATTCTAACTCATTTTCAACTATGTTTAATGCTTTCCCTTTTATTAATTCAATTTCTTCATAAGATGGTAGTGTAGCCTTCGTTTTTCTTTGTTCCTGGTTCTTTCTTTCTTTTACATAATTCTGAATTGCTAGTTTTTGATTAACCATTTGTTTTCTACTGACCTGATTATAAACTTCTCCGAATCGATATTCCATGAAGTCATTTGGGGAGAATATTTTTTCTTTCACTACCCACTTCCATATTTCACTCATGTTGGTTTTTCTTGGTATAAATTCTCCAATAAAATAACTTTCCATTAAAAATTCATTCCTTTCGTACGTCCAAATCCATCGGTCTTCGCATATATTCATTCCCTCAATATATTCATCCACTTCTTCTTTAATCTGCTTTATCTGTTCTTCAGTTATTGGAGTTTTGCCGATTCTAATATTAGTAGCTATGCTACTGAATCTACTACTTGGTGTTGTTTCCACCTTTCTTTCATCTACTACTGCTCTTTTTAATAGCATTTCTTTTGTTCTTTCCAGAGTACCTTTTTTTGGAAATTTATTATGGCTACTATATGTATAGCACCACAAAATTTCTAGTTTTTCTTCCTCAGACCATTGAATCTTTTTTCTTCCTCGAAGATTCGAGGTATAACATCTTTTACTTTTTGATGGTTCTTGCAGACTGGGGTCGGTATTGCACCCACCAGACAGCCTACTTAATGGAAGGTCTGTTTCTGGATCCTTCTCAGATCCCGTTACTTGAAGAGATAGCTTGCTGCGCTCCGAGGAGCTCCGTCCCCTCTCACCTCTCTCCAGCCAATAATACTATATACTAGTATATATACTCTAGTATACTTATATATATTATACGGTGTGAGTGTATATTATACCTCCTATATATTGATATATATTACTAGACTATATATATATATATAGTATATATATTTATATATATGATTGTTTTAGGATTAATAGCGGAGTGAGACAGGGTTGTGTTATGTCTCCTTGGTTATTCAATTTGTATATGGATGGGGTTATGAAAGAATTCGAGGTGGGGATGGCAGGAAATGGTGTTAGAATGATGGAGAATGGAGATGAATTGGAGGGTTCCCTACCTATTATATGCGGATGATTTGGTTCTTTGTGGCGAATCTGAAGAGAGTTTGAGAGGATTGGTAGAGAGATTTGGCAGGGTATGTAAAAGGAGGGGTTTGAAAGTAAACGTAGATAAGAGTAAGGTTATGGTTGTGAGTGAGGACAGTCCTCAGTGTGAAGTTATGTTAGATGGTGAGCAGCTGGAACAAGTGTCTGAGTTAAATATTTAGGATGTGTATATGTTCGATGAGAAGGGAACGGACGATGCAGAGTGTAGTTAGAAAATTGTGAATGGCACTAAGAGTTGGCTGGTCAATTTAAATCGTTGGTGAATGTAAAGGGACTAAGTCTTGAGTGCGCTAGGGTCTTACATGAGGGTATGTTGTTACTGTTGCTATTGGTATAGTAGTGAGACTATGGTCTGGAATAAGTATAGATCTAAAGTTCAATGTGTCAGATGGACAATCTTAAGGGCATGCTAGGTGTGAGAAGAATGTATAAAATGAGAATGAACTTATTAGAGAGTTGTGTGGTGGTGAAGAAGGGTTAAATGAGAGAATAAAATGAAAGTATGTTGGAGATGGTTTGGTCATGTGGGTAAAGAATGAAATGATAGTCGGATTGGTTAAGCGGATGTACTAGTGGCGAGTGTGTTGGAAACGACCTGGCTGGAGGCCGAGAGAAAGTGGATTGAGTCGCTGAACGAATGTCTGAAGGAGAGAAACTGAGTTTGGCAGAGCGAGAATAAAGGTGCATGACAGGAGAGAATGGCGGGGTGTTTTATGGGTCATGGGGTTGGGCCCACTGGGCCAGGGGATGAACCCTTACATTGACGATTTACATAGTGAGGTCCGTCGCGGTCCCATGATGCTCAAGGGTTCAGTCTGTGACGAGTTCTCACTAATTAATGGTAAGGCTGGGCTCTTTTCGACTTTTTTTCATGTTCTCCTACTGCTTTTTTTTTCCGATGCTTGTAGCGCACCTTATTCCCAATCTTGGGAAAAAAAGGTAGAAAAATAATATATATAAGTAATATAATATATATATAGATATATATATATATATATATGATTATATATATAGATATATATATATATATATATATATATATATATTATATATTCTTTCTTTCTTTATCTACCTTCTATTTTCCCAAGAAAGGGAGTAAGGTGCGTGACGAGCATCGTCGGGAAAGAAAAGCACAGTAGGAGCAATGACACACGTCGAAAAGAAAGCCCAGCCTTACCGCCCTCAAGTACCATTAATAGTGAGGCAGAATACTCATCCAGTCAAATATTCCTCCTAAAGCTTCATGGACAGCGATGGACCCTCCACTATGGTAGATCGTCAAGGTAAGTAAGGGTTCATCCCTGGCCCAGAGTGGGCCACAACCATACCCCCTCACCAATCCCCCGCCATTCACTCCTGTTATACACCTTTCTTCTCGCCTCTACCAACTCACATTTCTCTCCTCAACATTCGTTTACGACTCAATCCACTTTCTTCGGTCTCCCAGCCGGTCGGTTCCCAAACACTCGCCACTATACATCCGCTTAACCAACCCCCACTACTATCATTCATCCTTTCCATATGACCAAACCATTTCAACATACTTTCTATTTATTCTCATCATTTAACCCCTTTCTTTCACACCCCACACCACTTCTCTAAATCACGTCTCATTCCTCACCTTTATCAATTCTTCTCAGACCTAACACCCCTAGAGATTGTCCATCTGAAACACATTGAACTTTGATCTATATATTTTATTCCAGACCATAGTCTCACTACTATACAATAACACAGGTTAACAACATACCCCATTGTAAGACCCTAGCACACTCAAGACTTAGCCCTTTACATCACCCAAACGAAATTTAATTGCACCAGCCACCTTCCTGCCATTCATAACTTTCCTACTACACTCTGCATCGTCCGTTCCCCTTTCATCCAAACATATATCATAAATATTAAAACTCAGACACTTGTTCCAACTTCTCACCATCTCACATAACTTCACACTGAGGAGTGTCCTCACTCACAACCATAAACCACATTACTCTTATCCACGTTTACTTTACAACCCATCCTTTTACACACCCTGCCAAACTCCCTACCAATCCTCTCAAACTCTCTTCAGATTTCGCCACACAGAACCAAATCCTCCGCATATAATAGGTAGGGCCACCCTCCACTCTCTTCCAATATCTCTACCATTCTACACCATTTCCTGCCTTCCCACCTCGAATTCTTTTCATAACCCCATCCATATACAAATGCAATAACCAAGGAGACATAACCACAACCCCTTGTTCTTTTACCCCGCTGTTCAATCCTAAACCAATCCACCATTGACACCATTATTTTTACACACGCCTTCACTATCTCATTACATACTTTTGACTCCATTCAGAGCCTACCGCACCAACACCATATATCACTTAACACCTGCCATAAACCTCCCTATTAACTCTATCATAGCCTGGTTGCACCATAAACCTACAATACAATTTATATCTTCTTCTCCCTCATTTCTCAATCATTTTTTTCAATGTAAAGATTTTGATCCACACATCTCTACCACTTCCTAAACGCACCTTGTTCTTCACCAATGAGTCCTTCAGTCACTCGACGCACTCTTTCGACCAAAATACCAGCAGTATACCTTCCCTACAACACTCAATAAACTTATTCCCCATAATTTCTACAGTTCCCCTTTATTCTTCCCTTACCCTTATGATAGGGTACTATTTACGCTCTCCTCCAATCCCGGAGAACTATTACCCTCTATAAACGCTTTTATACACAACTTCCAAATCAATCAATCACCATCTCCCTCCGTTCTTGATCATTTCCCCGTTATTTTCATCTACACTTGCATATTTATCATTCTTCAACTTTTTTCACTCTACCCATTTACCTCCTCCTTACTAATAACCCCATCATCCCCAAAATACCTATCCTTCTTGCACCATCAAAAACCCACCACACATTCACTATCACCTCTTCATTACGTTAATATTGCTATGCAGATTTCGAAGTGTTCTTTCCACACTCTCTCACACCCATTTCATCAGTAACAAAAGCACCATCCCTATTCATTTATTCTAAGCAGATTCCCCTTATTCTCATTTCTTAACCTTTCTGCCGCTTCCTTCCAGAAGCTGTCCTACTCCCTTGCTAAGTCCCCATTCACTCCTCCTTCCAAACTGTTCATTTTACCTCTTGTTTTCTCCTACCGTATATATATATATAGTATATAGTATATATATATATATAACATATATATATATATACTATATATATATACCGATCTGAGTATACAATCTCATCACTCCTCTACTGCATGCTGTTACAAATTCTATGATCACTCTATTTGCATGCCAGAAGCATCCCACTCTATAATATCTTACCCTAGTATATACTACATAACGCTTATAACCACTCATGCGCGATTATTATATACGATCATTACTATAGTATCATATATATATAATAATCTAGATCATATTATATATAATATATATTAATAGTATATATATAATTGATATATACTCATATATATACATATATATATAATACACTCTATATATATATATACAGATATTATGTATATATATAAGTATATACTTATTATTATAACTTATAATTTATATATTGAAATCAAATTGGATGATACTTACCTCAAAGATGAACCGCATCAACACGCAGTGCACGAAATGTCCCGGGAGTATATGTGGAGCGCGGTAACATCGATCTTTTTATCTTTTATGTTGATGGTGTTCAGATGAATCAATCAACTGAATCACATTTAATATAATGAATCTTATAATTCTTCTGTGATGGTCTTCGTATTCTGTACTGTACTTTGTATTATTTACCTCTCCTACAGTTCTCTCCTTTCTCTAATGCGGCACCAGGACCACATCTCAACACACATCTCTCTTTCTCTTCTATCACTCCTAAGTCCTCTGAGTGTCATTCACAGTGGCCAATCTTCCCGTGCTCTCTTCTCTTGTCTTATATATTCTTCAAAGGTTATGTACCTTACTGGTTTTCTTTGTACTATATTGTTATTCATTTCATCAAAAAAAACAAGGCAGTTATATTTGAACAGCCTGCGACTCTTTGCCATTAAATTTTTTACTTTACATTACTATTTCTTATGTTTTTACTATAACTTCTGCCACAATATAAGGAATAATTATTAGTTTCATTATTATTATTTAAAATAATCAACTACCCGGTACGACGGTACATATACCTTCTTTCTATCTACAGACAAAATATAAAATATTTATCAAACTCATACTATTTGTGATGACTGTTTTTCTTATTTCTATTTTTTCGATTTTTTCTTTCTTTTTCTTTGTATTCTTATTTCTTCTGTTGCCATAGGTGTAATATGTCTTCATATTACGTTGTTCAAATATTTCTGTATATTTTCTTTTTTTACAGCCTCTTTTGTCAAAATGTCTGCGATCTGTTCTTGTGATTTTATCCATTTGATTTCTTCTATTTCTTTTTCCTCGAGTATTTCCTTTAGATATGCCATATCTATTTTTAGTCTTTTGTTTAATACTGCCGAAGTTGAGTGTAGTGCTCTTTCAAGGCTTTGACAATCTGTTTTCATCAATATTGGTAGTTTTTCTTCATTTAATTCTTCCCATAAAGCTTTCAGATATATTCCAGCATCTGCAGCTTCACCTAAACCCAATGCTTCCGCTTCTAGAGTGGATCTCGCCACTCTTTTTGCCACCTTTGATTTCCAATATGAAGGACTCCTGTTGTCTAATTCATCTACTATACTTATTAAGTACCCAATTTGAGATTGTCCATTCCCCACGTTATTAAAAGAGGCATCTGAAAATATTTCCATTTTTGTTCTTCCTTTAAGGGTAGGAATGATTATCTGGTTTTCCTTTTCTTTTACTTGTTCTATATAATTTTTATTTACTTTTTTCATATCTCTTGTTGTTGCCGTTTTACAAAATTTACTTCTTTCACTTACATTGCAAGATATTTCTGGTCTGGTTTGTTGAGCTATCCAGTTTAATTGTCCAACCATTGATCTGTAACATTCTGTTTGTTCTTCTTTATTTAATATCCTCTCTTCCTTAAATCTTTTTTTATCTGGTACTTTCATATTTCTTACATAGGAATTCTGCTCTAGGATAATTTCCTCATTTCGTTGATCCACATTCAAACCAATGTAACAAAATTTCCCTTCACTCTCTTTTCCTATTTCCAATTTCCTTTTTAGTTCTCGAATTATCTTTTCTTCAAACTCAGTATTCCCTCCATAGCAAATATCGTCCACATGTATGCACATGAGGCCGATGATTCGGCTGTTTTTCCTCCAATACACTATAGTTGGCTCCAGCTTACTCTTTGTTCCTCCAAGTGATTTTATTATGTCCATGATGCTTTCGTACCATATTCTCGCTGCGTCTTTTAAACCGTACACAGTTTTCTTCAACTTCCATAGGTAGTTTGTTTTTGCTTCTCTTGGAGGTTTTAAATACACATTTCTTTCTATTGGTTTCCCTTGTAGATATGCTGTTTTGATATCTAATGTTTTTCATTTTCAACCATTTTTCTGAATTACAGCAAGACACATTTTCAATGATTCGCTGGCACATGTCGGTGAATCAGTTGTTAAGTCTCCTTGTTCCTCAAAACCTCGAGCAACAAGGCGGGCTTTGCATTTTCTTCTTCCGTTTTCTGACTTTTTTCTGTAATGATCCATCTAGTCGTAATTGCTTTTTGATTCCTTTCGGGTACCGCCTCGTACACTCCTTTCTTTTTCCAGCTACTTAGTTCATCCATTTTTGCTCTATGTATATATATAATATATATATATTATATATAATATATATATATATATTTAATATATATATATATATATATATTATATATAATATATATATATATATATATATATATATATATATATAATATCCATTATAGGTTAATTTGAATAAATTTTCTTTATAGCATTTTTTTATTATTATTATTTATATAAAAAAAAAAAAAAAAAAAGTATAAATAATGAAGAATAACCTTTTTTTCAGATAGAGTTTATATATTATAATATACCCTCTTATATTTTACTTTACGAGTTTATGTAAAACTCAAAAAAATAATAATAATTTTATACCAGTTTACAGTTAGCAAGAAAATTTAAAATTTAAGAATCTAAAGAAATTTATTAAGGAATTTTTAAATGTGTTAGCACATGTGTATAACAGTTTCCAGTAGTGATTTTTGCCTTTAAAATCTATTAAAACCATTAAAAATATATACTATATATTAATATACTATACTATATATTATATTATATATATATATATCTATATATTATATATAAATATATAAATATATTCTATATATATATATATATATATATATATATATATATATATATATTTTTATATATATATATTTATATTTATTAGGAGGTAAGGACAAAATAATACAACTGTTCAAGAAAACTGTTTTTTCTTTTCTTAAAATTCACTAGTTTTTCTAATATTTTAACTGTCTTTTTATTGTATGTTTGGTTGTATTGCTTTAAAACATCGTTTTAAAACAAATTATTTTATTAAGAGTTAGATATGGAAATTGCATATGTGAGTTCTCCATTGTTTATATGAAGGAGATCCTCATCAAGCTACCTAATAATTTTGAAAACTTTTTCAGCAATTGCATACCTGTCTGTCAATTTCCGAGTCGATTGAACGCATTTATTGATATTTAAGATCAAACCCAAAAGATAACTTGATACATTGCACAGTACCGACCCTCACATTTGAAAGCACGGTGAAGAATTTTTTTGTGAAAGAAGCTTTCTTATCCTAGAGAAAAAACATTGGTTGGAGCAAATATTAAGTTCAACGTGTGTAAGAATAAATAGATTCGAAAATGATTGGTTTAATATTAATAGCGGGATGTGTTATGTCTCCTTGGTTATTCAATTTGTATATGGATGGATTATGAAAGAATTAGAGGGAGGGGGGGTGGCAGTGGATGGTGTTAGAAGATGAGAGGGAAGAGAGTGGAGGTTCCCTACCTTTTTGCATTAGATTTACACGACAAAGACAATTTGACTGATATAAAAGGTATTAATCTTGGATTTCAGACAAAAAAAAACTTCTCAAAGAAGTCGCTTCGAATGAAAGTAATATCCTAAAATTCAAACTTGAATGCCAGACTGTGCTAATCAAAATGAAGAAAAGGTATTAGAAAGATGCCCTCTGAAGTACAAGCCTGTCCAAGGGCTCTCATCATTGGATCCTAGTATAATTTTTCATCAGCCAGAACAAGGGAAACAAAGATTTGATTTATTGCTAGAGGCATTGTACACCAATAATCGAATCACAGATTCTGTTGCTGAGAAAGCAAAAGCACAATCCACTCTACTTTGCAGTGAAGCTCATTCTACCCTTGAATTAAAATTCAAAATATTTATGGATGGTGATTGTCCTTCTAAGAGACTTGATGAGTTTTTTTCTTCTACAGTTGTTAAAAATGCTGGGAAAATTAGTTTTTTGAGAATACGAAGAAGCTCTGTACTACGAGGGAGCGCGCAAAGTTGGCAAATGTTGAATTTTTTTCTTTTTTCCCTAAAGAATACCCCACGGGTAAAAGCTAAAGATGGACAGAGTTGGGGTTTCTCGGCCGACAGGGGACGAAGGCTCGAGCCCCCTAAAAAGGAAAGAAAAAGAAAAAAATAACTTTCTCCAGAGCAAATAAAATAAAGCACTATTTGGCAACTCTTGCTTTCGTATTACTGCAGGAATGGAAGGTCGATGAGAGCATACACTTGCCAGACCTAAGATTATACTAATATTTAAGGTGTTATTAATAAATATTTGAATAAAATAATTTTTTTTAAGTTTTAGCGATGAAATTGCTTGCTTAAATCAAAAATGATATTTATTTTCGTGTAGCTGTTATAGTTTTAAAGTTACATGCATGTGTCTTTCGGGATGCTGGCCATATATATATATATATATATATATATATATATATATATATATATATATATATATATATATATATATATATATATATATATATATATATATATATATATATTATATATACACTTAATTTTATATATATATATTATCATATATAATATATATATATATATATGATATAATATTAGTAAAAGTTAACTTTAACTGCCCCCACGCACACGCGCGCACTCGCGATCCAAAAAAAATTTCACCAGGTTCAGCCTCTAATGATACATAAATAGACTGTTTAGGTCGAAGTAAAAAAAAAAAAAAAAAAAAATAATATCCAAAAAACAAAAATAGCTAAAGCAAAAAGAAAAAAATTTTTGGAACCCTGGTAAAATTTTAGTTAGGAAAAGAAAAAAAAAAATATGTCTAATAATTATAGCAATATTGGGAAAAGCCATTTAAGACCTTTTAATACGTTACTCGTTAAAATAAATGAGACTTCTAGTAAAGTTTTCTTTGTTTTTTTACTCACAACCAGAATACCCCAAGGGTACCCCACCGCACCGATGCGCAGGCAGTCGCGGGTCTCTCGCGCCTTTCCGGGCGCCACTACGGGGCTAGGACTAATTTCCCCCCCTCCGGGGAGGGTCTCCGGAACCCCCGCTCTTTGGTATTTGGGTGTCGCGGGGGTTCCTCCGCCCCTCCCCTACGGGGTATGGAAAACGTCCCCCCCTGTGTTCCCCGTCGGCTCGAGCCCCCTACATTGCCGTGTAATACCTTTACAAATAGTATATATATAAACTATGTCCCCCCCTAGACAGGTAAACAAAAAAAAAAAAAAAACAATTCATTTCGACCGCTAGAACATCTATTTATGTTCATAGATGCTACCTGTGAAAAATTTGTTTTGGATCCGAGCTCCCTTTCCGTGTGGGCGTTAAGTAACTGTCCATCCATATATATATATATATATATTATATATATATATTATAATATATATATATATACTATATATATATATATATATATATATTATATATATTAATAAATATATAATAATATATATAATATATACTATATATTATATTATATATTATTATATATACATATATATTATATTATATATATACTATATATATATATTTATTTCTATATTTTTAATAATATTATATATATTATTATATATATATATATCATATATAATATATATATATATATATAATATTATATATACTATATAAAATTGATTAATAATTTGATAAAGTTCAAAATAAATTATCTTGAAATTGTTAATATTGTCATGAGATGGTCAGCATGGAAAAACTTGATGGACGCGAACATTTAAATTTTACTTTTGCCATCTTTTATGTACAGAACTTGTCGTACTTATAAAGTTAATTATTAATTTTTTTTCTTTTAAACTAGTTGCTAAATATATTTATATGAACAAATTAGATTTATTTATTATATTTATTAATATATATATATTAATTCCAATTTTTCCTAACATTTTATTTTTTCTCAATTTTCGTTAAAATAACAAAATCTAGTAGTGCCATCGACCCTGAAATCTATGATTCTGGCCAGACCGTATAATATATATATACTTAATATATATATTATATCATATATATATATATATATATTATATATATATATATCTACATTATATATAATATATAATAATATATCATATATATATAATATAGGTGAAGGTTACCATAAAGAAGAAAAAAACTATAGACTTTAGAGAAAAGTTTATTTAGAAGAAAAGTTTACTATATATGTAGAACATGAAAAGCAATGTATTTAAATTTTTTTTTTATTTTTTTTTTATATATATTACTTCCAGAGACGCATGCTTGCCGTGGTACTTTTTAGATCGTGCAACATTTTAATGGTTTGCGGTTTATATTTTTTTTTATTTTTTTTAAACTAATGGGAACCCCAAGGGTATACCGCACCGATGGCAGGAGTCGGGGTCTCTCGGCCTTCCGGGGCACGACAGGGGAGGACTATTTCCCCCCCTCCGGGGAGGGTCTCTGGAACCCCCGCTCTTTGTATTTGGGTGTCGCGGGGGTTCCTCGCCCCTCCCCTACGGGGTATGAAAACGTCCCCCCCCCCGTTCCCCGTCGGCTCGAGCCCCCTACTTGGGTGTAAATATACACTTTATTATACAGTATTTATTATATAGTAGGGGGCTCCGAGACGACAGGGGACAGAGGGGGACGTTTTCCATACCCCGTAGGGGAGGGAGGAGGAACGCCCCCCACCCAAATACCAAAGAGCGGGGTTCCGGAGACCCTCCCCGGGAGGGGGGGAAATAGTCCTACCTGTCGATTCCCCGGAAGGCCGAGAGACCC
>JABUQX010131833.1:37500-52210 GCA_015478945.1 Trachelipus rathkii
TTTTAAAGTTTCTTGGCTCCATTTTTTTTATTATTTGTTGTTACTATACTCATTTTTAATTTTTCATAGGACCAAGAATAGTTTTTGACAATATGTAAAATTTTCTAATTCTGTATTAAAATTTGGGTTTTAATAGTCAAATTTTGTGAATCTGTTTTAAAAGATTTTTTTTACTCTTTTAATTTCTGTTGAAGTTGTGCCAAAAATTTTAAGAAAACTAGTTAAAGGATTATCAACAAAAATTAGCTTATAGGATGAAATAAGTTTTAAATTTTTGTATGCTCCTTTTCGTTATGATTTTATTAATTTTTTTTTATGTCTTTTTAGGCACCTTGCGTTCCACTAATATTGGAAAATATCTTCTGTGTTTTTATGTAATAAATCTTCTGAAATTTTGTTGGATGTTTCCGTAAAACCCTACAAGTGCTTGAACCTTATATGCCCTAAGAAGTTTTGGGCGAAAGTGGAGACCTTGAAAGTTGTGTCTTTGTTGAAGCTGTAGTCTCAAAGCTGAAGAATATATCGCTGTGTGAAAGCGACTCCCATTGGTGGAATAGGAAACACGGAGCACTCTCTCCACCGCAGGTGCCGGATTCACATCATTTTGAGGATACTACGACTTACGGTATAGCATCAAAATTTTTATCTCTTTATTTTTTTTTCAAGTCAGAAAATTTTGAAATCTTGAAATATTTAGCCCATTTTATTCAAATTTGAATTTCATAAGCTCTCTAACATTCCATTATTTTGGGCTTTTGTTTTTGCTTAATCCTCATTTTCCCCACTAATCGCAAATATGGCAGGTGATGATGTAACCACCCCACCCTCTCCTGCCCAACCTATTGCAACCATAACACAGGTTACGAAGCCCGAGTTGCTTCTTGAAGGGCGTATAGATGGCAAGTGGGTAGGCCCTAGTTTGCTTCATTGGGACGCGAATGTCCGTGAGAATATTGCTTTAAAGAATTGCATTTCTGAACCCTCTCGGTTAGCTCAGGCGCAAAACCAGATCTCCAACAACCCTAAATCAGAGATTCGCAGGTTTTTGAATGCCTACCCAGAGCTTTTTCAGGTTACAACTCTGGATGACTTTTTGACCCGGTTGAAGGCTTGCATCTTCCCGGACAAAGCTCTTTCCCCCTATGATGCCATGCAGCGTATACGAAACTTTCGCTGGTCTGAATCCGACTCCTTCAGCGCGGCTGTTCTCTCTCTCCAGCAGCTTTATTCGGATTTCTATACTACGCTTGCCAAACGTGACGCTTCCTACAAGCCTGATGACAAAATTATTACCGCCACAGCTTTCTGCCATTTATTCACATTCCTTCCCGAAAAGCCCGAGATTTATAGAAGAGATTTCAAGAAATTCCACAATCCTGATTTGGATCTCCACAATCAAATAAATAACTTGTTAGAGAAGTCCGAAGGCCGCTTGCATGACCCTATCCGCAATGTGATGCCTCAGCCCAATATCCACTTCCAAAAAGCGGCGTCTGCTCCGCAAAAACCACAAAATTTTGGCCAGAGGCAAGAAGATATTCAGCACTCCCCCCGAAGTTTTCAATCACGAAATTTTAATAATCGTTCAAAACTGCAGGCTCCTCTTTATCAAAATCGTCAAATTCCTCAACCCCAGAGGCCTGCCGTGTGCTTTAACTGCGAGAGGGGTGGTCACTCGACCCCATATTGCCCTTTCAACCCATACTGCCGAAAATGTTCTTCGAATCACACTAGTGGTTCCACCGCTCAATGTAAAGATTCTCGATGGAGTCCTAATGATCCCAACACCCCGTTGAAGCATGTCCCAATCACTGACAAAATAAAGCAAGACATTATACAGAATAGATGGAAAGGCTCCGGAATTTTTAGACCATCTTACCTTGGAGTCAAACCTCAAACCCGAACTTCCAATTTTCAAAGAGCGCAACCGAATCGCAACAACTCCTGGAGGCAAAATTCCACTTCATATACTCAAATGGTGGAGCCTACAAACGTTTACGAATCCACTCCTGATGGCCAATATTATGATGATCAAGAAAATTATTATTATGACGATACAGATGGTCATTATGATGCTCAGCAGCAGGATTTTTAAAATTTAGGAGGGTAGAACACCAAGCAAATTCTCCCCTCCGGTATCCTGTTTCTATAAACTCCACCAACATTGTTAATAATGATTTTAATTTTCTCTCTAATGTTCACACACTTTCTACACAAGTTAATTCCAACAGCGAGGTAGTTTTCTCTGGTTTTAATTTTGCCAAGCCACTGAATAATTCTATTTTTAATAATAATAGTTTTAATTTTAATACTAACTCTCATGCATGCCTCAGTAATGATATAACTTTTAATGATAGCATTTCTAGCGTTGACTTACAATTTTTAGGATTAGGTTTTCATGACTCCGCTGTGTCTGAAAATGGTGTAACACTTTTTAAGCCCAGAAACAGAGAAGCAGTAGACGTGTCAAAGTGTATTAAGCTAAAGGAAGATCATATTGCACATTCCCAATTGGGAGAGTGCAACATGAATCTTTCACTTACCAAAACTCTTTTATCTTCCCAAAGTTTTATTAAAAATTTCCAGATTAACGATGAGTATGGACCAGATTCGCAAGCCACAGATATTGCCGAGGTGAACAGAGATGGGGCAGAGGCAAACTCCAAGAGCGAGGTGTATTTGAAGTTGGTGTTGAAAGCTCAAACGCAGTTGAAATTGGAGATGGTACAAATGGTGAAGTTTTCAATGGTGAAGTTGGATTTGAGGTTAAGTCACATATATCTTTAAATATGGAGTTTGCAGAGGATGGAAATTTGGAAGGTAGGAGTATCAATTGTTTTTCTTATGATAGGCCACACGATATAGCTATAAAAGATAGTGTGCATATTGAGTCAGGTAGATTATTTGATTGCACAAATAGAAATAGTGGTTGTTCCACAAACACATTTGGAAAGCAGATGGCTCTCGCGCCTATAGATCACTTGCCCAGTAATGGAACGAGCTTCGCATTTGATAAACAGGTCAGAGCAGACGCGGAGGTGAAACGTAGCAAGGAGGTGAGCTTAGATATGCCAGAGGGGCATGATATGATGAATATGGAGGCGCTCGTAGCTATAGAGCATAGGTATGAAGGTGCACGGCCCTCTTTCAATCGTTACAGACGGAAGAGAAGAGTTAGTAGTAATGACAAAATAAGTAGAAGAAATGCTTACGCCACTGACATTAGTAAAATATTTTACTCTAAATTATATGCATTAGATAATGAAACTATTCCTACTGGTTTATCTAGGAATAATTTATTAGGAAATATTTCACCTACATCTTCGCATACTTTACTTCCTTCTACTTCTTCTTTTCACAAATTTTTACCTTTTGATTCTCATATTAACTCTCGCTCTTTTGAAGATCTGATTAGTAGTTTTAATATATCACCAAAATTAACTTCCTTCCCTCATAATGATTTTGATTCTTTACATACACCAAATATGGTATCACAAGGCACTAACCAGATTTCTAAAAACGATTTCTCTGATTCTTTTGTCACTTTTAATGACGCTATTTTACCCACTCCCCATCCATCTTCTATTAATTTAGACTCAGACGAAACTTTTAAATCTCCCTCTCCCTCTCCAGAGGCACTTCCAGCTCCAAATTTTTCGTCTTTTTCTACTCGCCCGCTACCTAAAGCGGAGTCACATCTTTCTCTGTATCCCATTGATTTAACCCCTTCCTCTGCTCCTCCCGCTCTTCAACAAGAGTTAACATTTTCTTCATCTTTTACAAATGACACTAATTTAGCAGTAGATGTAGACGATATCTCTCACCCATTGATTGGCCCAGCTTATTTTCTCAACTCGCATATATCATTCGGTACTTACACTTTAGAGAATAAACGCTTTTTAATCGACTCGGGATCAAATTCGAGTTTGGCCCGACGATCTCTTCTCTTAGAATTAGAAAACAAGTTTGCTATTAATATACCGCTTACAAAAACACAGATCACTTTGAAGTCCATCACTGGTGATGTTTTTGATCAGCTTGGGACATCGATTTTCGATTTACACATTAAAAACGTAGTTGTACCCATAAATTTCATTGTCGTCGATGATTCACTTTGTGGCTTCAAAGCAGATTTTCTTTTGGGAACAAATTTTCTAGCTCTACCTAATATACGTTTTGAGGCGCATAAAAATACTATAGCTGTTTTGTCTGACACTGCCTACATTTAAATGCCTCTCATTCCCATCTATCCCCAGCGGCAAAGCAGTCCCACACCAGAGGTACACCACAACACATCTTTCCCTCTTTATCATAATGAAACTAGCTTTGTAAATGATTTATTAATTGATACCGACACAAGGTATAACCTCTCTATTATTGAAAATGTCACCCTTGATCCCTATTCTAAGACAACTTTATCTGTCAAAGCTTTATCTTTAGCGGACACCCCACCTCCCGAGAATCTAATTTTAACTTCTGAAAAAGCTTCTCTTCATACCTTAATCTTTATTGGTGGTGTCATGAGCTCGGTTAATAAGGGTCACGTTCTTTTGGATATTATAAATATGTCAGCAGCACCTCACACGCTGCAAACTAATACTTTTTTAACTATAGCCAATCCTATTTTCACTCTTGACTCCCCTTTGGACACTTCGCATATTAATGTCGCTTCCTCGTCTAAAGGTTTAACCCCGTCCCAACTTCGTAAAGCATATAAAGAAATTATTCAAGAGTCTTTCAAAAACGAGGAAGATGAGTGCGCAACACTCACTGATCCGAATCAACTGGAAAATTTATTAGATCTTCTCTTGGACTACAAAGATATCATTGCTTTGGAAGATGATGAAGTCCCTATTTGTCCCCTAACGAAGTTTAGTGTTACCTTGAAAGACGACGCGCCAAAGGTATTATACCGACCTCAGTATCGACTCCCCCACCGCTACCTCAAAGATATTGAGCAGTGGGTGGAGGATTCGTTGGACAAAGGTTATATTAGACCCATCTCCAGCCCTCACAGCGCCCCCCTTCTGGTGATACCGAAAAAAGGATCTGCAACTCCCCGTATTGTTGCAGACTATAGACTTCTTAATTCCCATACTGTCCTTTCGCGCTTCCCCCTTCCGTGTGTTACGGACATTTTAAGTTCACTGGGAAACAGTTCCTTCTACACAGCTTTGGACTTAAAATCAGGCTATACCTGCATTGAAATCGAAGAGGAGACACAACCGCTCCTCGCTTTCAGAACAACAAGGGGTCAATATACACCTACGAGATTAAATTTTGGATTAGCAAATGCTCCCTCGTGTTTTGCAAATCTAATGGAACTCGCTTTGCATCATCTATTAGGTGACGCCTGCAGAGTTTTCCTCGACGACGTTCTTATCATGGGAACTTCTCTGGAAAATCACCTAGAAAATTTAAAGAAAGTCTTCGATTCTTTTCGCAAAAACAAGCTTAAAATGAAACTTTCAAAGTGTAAGTTTCTGAGGACCTCTCTCCTTTTTCTCGGTTTTAAAATCTCCAAAAACGGAATATCCCCAGATCCTCTGAAACTCAAGACTCTCACAGGGTTCAAACCCCCAACAAACGTCTCAGAAACGCGGTCTCTCCTTGGTTTTCTAACTTATTTTTCTCATTTATTACCCCATTACTCCCAGACTGTCAAGCCTATTACACAACTCATAAAGAAGAATAGCACCTTTTTCTGGGGTCCTGAACAAAATGAGGCTTTCGTAATACTCAAAAACAAACTCTTGTTGCAACCACAATTGTGCTATCCTGATTATACCAAACCTTTCTTTATAAACACTGATGCTTCTAATGTTGCTCTGGGAGCCGTTCTATTTCAACTGGATGATAACAATAAAGAGAAGCCTCTCTCCTTTATCTCTAGATCTCTTTCTAAAGCGGAAACAAATTACCATACTTTGGAATTAGAAGCTTTAGCAATTGTTTTTGCATTGCGCAAATTCCGCAACACGATCTTCGGCTACGAAGTGACGATTATTACAGATAATCAGCCTCTGATACACCTCATCAGACATAGACAACTTTCTGGGAGACTTGAAAGATGGAATTTATTTATTCAACATTTCAATCCCACCATTATCTACAAGCAAGGAAAGTTAAATATAATACCTGATTACTTGAGTCGCAACCCTCCCCCCCTCACACATACCTTTGCGCAAAATACAATTTTGCCAACCACACGCTTCCATCTCACTAAGGAAAACTTCGTCAAAGAACAAAGAGCGTGTCATAGATTAAAAGCTCTTTATGATTTCGCGAAGCCTCTTATCTCCCATAATAAACCTCTGCAGCAGCAAGACATTTCTGCAGATACATTTCCCCACGTCCTCATTGACGACATTCTTCATTATGCCACGCAAAATGGCGCATTTTTGATCCAGATCCCAGACTCCATGATCCACTCAATTATCGAATTCAACCACGACTCTCTCCCAGCCGGACACTGTGGTGTGGACAGAACGGTATATAGGATCAGGGAAAAATATATATTCCCGAGACTATACACACTGGTGAAGGAATATTGCAATACTTGCACCTCCTGCCAAACGGTAAAGGGTAACAAACCTAAAAATGCCGAAATCAAATCCTACCCCATCCCTTTCGAGCCGTTCTCGAAGATTCACCTCGATATCCTTGGCCCATTGCCAACCTGCAAGGAAACTAAGGCGAGGTATATCTTGGTAATGCAGGACAGTCTCACGAGGTACGTGGAACTTGTCCCTCTCATTCAGCACACCGCAAAGGACATTGCTCACGCACTTCTGGAAAGAATTAAATTATATGCCGTCATAGCTGTCCTCAAATTATTTTGAGTGACCGTGCCCCAGAGATGACTTCTCAGTTTCTAAAGGAAATTTGCAAACAATGGAAGATCAAGGCTGTTAACATCGTTGTTAGGCATCCTTCTAGCAACAGTTTGGCGGAAAGAGCAATGTTGCAGATTGCAAACCACCTACGTCATTATGTCAATTCGAACCATAATGACTGGGGCAAATTAATTCCTTTCACTCAGATTGCTATTAATTCTACTTTTAATTCCTCTATAGGTTGTACTCCTCATTTTCTTTTATATACATACAACAAAAGACTTCCTTGGGACCTCCCAAATTATATTTCTCCTTTTACTAAAGGTTCCGAACCATCTAAACCTATTCATGAATACATCAAAGATCTTGCAGAAAGAGCGAATCTCATTCGAGATCAGGCTCGTGACCACCTTTTGCGGGAAACTAATACACAAATGCATAAACAACATAAGAAGGCATCTTCAACTCCAATTAGACTTGGTGATTATGTTTTCGTGTTGGACGTAAAGAAACCCGGGCAGTCACCAAAGCTTTTTCCCAAATGGTGCGGCCCCTTTCAGGTTAAGCAGCTTGTACACTTCAACAAGTTGCTTTTGCAATGTTTACAAACGAACATATATATATATACGGTATATATATATATATATATATATATATATATATATATATAAATATATATATATATATATATATATATATATATATATATATATATATTATATATATACGGTATATATATATATATATTGTTATATATATATATATATATATATATATATATAGTTATTATATATATTATTGTTATATATATATTGTTATTATATATATATATATATATTGTTATATATAATGGTATATATATTATATATATATATTATATATATATATATATATATATATATATTATATATGTTATATATTATATATTATTATATATATATATATATATAATGGCATATATATATTATATATATATATATTTGTTATATATTATATATATTATATATTATTATTATATATTACTTCATATATATATATATATATATATATATATATATATATATATATATATATATATATATATATATATATATATATATATATATAATTAGTTGAAAACATACAAAAGTTGTAGTGCAGATTTGAAACAACTTTATTTTGGTGCTCTCTTCAGATACAAACTGAAATGTGTTAAAAGTAAGTTCTTCAAGATTTGTTTTCATACCCCAACTTTACCTTGAATCTTTTTTTTAAAACAAAAATATATATATAGCCAGATATACAGTATAGCTTAAATATCCTTACATTCTTACATGCTAAACAACCTGCATAGTACAAAATCTCATAGAGGAAATCAGATTTTGTCTGTACTGAAGGTATTTCGATTCGAGAATGTTTGGTTTGTAGTATTGCACCATGTCGAGAAGTATGACCAACGACCCTACTAGAAACAGCGGAAACATCTTTGACATTTCTTTCAACATCGACCGAATGACATGGATACTTTGGTAGGAGAATTTGTTGATTACTAACCAAAATATCATCAAGAAGAGGTGGGGGGTGATAGGAGTACTCCCCCAGTCTATCAGTTCCATGTAGGAAGTGGCGTTGAGATTGACGTTTAGCTGCCTTTTATCAAAGCAGCGAACTTGCACATTGGTGGAGGAAATTTTCTTTCTTGCTTGAAGAATTTGTTGACATGAAAATCTTCTTATTGTTTCCCGTTCATCTGCAACACCAGCTGCTAGCAACAAGTTTTCTGGATGACAAAAATAGGAGTTGTTTAGGAGCACTGGAGAAATGATGTTCTGATCCTCAGGAGAAAGTTTTTGATACTGTGATACCATAAAGTGAAAATTCTTTGCACCATCTTGACAGAAGGGATGGGAGCGGATATAGAACCATATGGGGCATAGAAGTTCAGTACGAATCGTACCAAACGCCTCAGATCATCAGATGCGGATTCTGTTGAAACGTACAATCGAAGCAGTCTGTTAGCTTTAGTTAGCCACCTTGCATGGCTTAAGGCACCTGGCTGTGCAGTTTTCAAATACCGCATATTATTATGATCTGCATTTTGTACCCCCTTGCTGAATTAATAAACAGATTTTTAGTAAATACAGCTGGTCAGAACTTAGATCTTTCGTAACTGTTTCAGGAACATCAACTACAGAGCTTGGAATTGGTTGAAAATTAATGATGGGTTTGGTCTGAGGATCAAATGAGAGCAGTTTGGTTATAGGTCCTTCATGTGACGATGGGCCAGTTGTCTTCTCCATCAGCAACACTAAATAACTTCCTGAGTGGCAGTTCATTAAAATGCAACATGCATATGAGCCATTGAAGTGGTCTTTTAAGATGTAACTCCAACAGTGTGATTATTCCATTCTTGTTACCCGTATTCACAGGAGTTCCATCGCAAATCACTGCTCTTAAAGTCTCTGTAGATCTTGTTCGTTCAATAATACCCAGAATTTCATTAAATACATCTCGAGATCTTCCTGAGTTAGGACTAACGTGATCGATGTAACATGCATCTGGAAATGACACTAGCACGTAATGCTCTTCTCTAACTTTTCTACGCACACCTCCAGTATCGACAAGTGTTTCATCTATTTTTCCATCGAAACCAATGCAGACCATACCTCTGTGTTGCAGCAAATGCTCCTCTGACTGTTTGTCTTTCCAGTATTTTCTTTGGCGTTGTAACTTACTTGGATCAACAACGTTTTTTGGTGACAGAAGTCCGAGGTCCTTGAGGGCAGCATTAACTATGAGACATGCATCTCTATTACTCACATTTGTCCTCTCTAATGCTTTACACAACTCAGGATACTGGTTTCTATTTTGAGGGTGACATTCTTCCATTTCTTCTGATTCTAAGGAAAATGATTCTTCTAGCACATCACTCTCACTGCCTGATAATTCAACTGAACTTACACATTTTTGCGTATCTTTGTGTCTCATCTTACTTTCAAATGTCAACCGTTTCCTTTTCCTTTCCTGAAGTTTCATGTTTTTCTCTGTTCTTTCCTTGTCCACCTTTCCTATTATCATGCGTCTTGAAGTGTTTTTGATCAAGCCAAAATTGCCATTCCAATACAGGGATTTTCTTTTCATTGGGACATTGACATTGATTACGTTCAACTATACCATTATGAACACACTTGCACGCGCTAATGTCGAAGAGACGAGAAAATGATTTTATTTTATCTTGATATCTTGATATCTTGATATCTTGATATCTTGATATCTTATTTCTTGAATATTTCATCAAATCATTGACATTCACTATTAGTCTCTTCACTTTAACTATAACACTTTCAAATTCTATTGTTGAATGCCTGCTTTATTGTATATGCCTTTAACTTCTGTTGCCACTAACTTTGCTAGATGAGTAACACTGGCATCTTTGTTGACTACTTGATGGAACTTGTAGGCTCTAAAAACATCCTCAGCCAGTGGTAGCTGATTTTCGACAAGAGGTTGTGGATAACCGAATATTGCATGCCTGTCTTTATGCCTTGTTGCACATGCCATGATACGTCTTGCAATAATAGTAATAAACACTGCACCCACAGGACTTATCTCAAACGTCGAATAGTCTGGATCTGAAATGAGACAGAAATAGCTCTCAATTAATATTAAAACCAAATTTTGAAGAACAAAGCATATAAAATTCATAACTTAAAAATAGTAAAAAACGATGTCAAAACCCTTTTAAAAAAACTAAAGTTGGGCCCCTAGACATTGAGTAAATGCAAAATGATTTTTTGTCCCACTATAGGGAAGCCAAGGAGCACCAATTTGACCATGTTTGGTTATCCCACCAAAATTCAACCTAGCTTAATATATATATATATATATATATATATATATATATATATATATATATATATATATATATATATATATATATATATATATATATATATATATATATATATATATATATATATATATATATATATATATATTTGGTATATATATATATATATAAAGAAGTATATAAGAAAGAGCAGTATATATATATATATATATATATATATATATATATATATATATATATATATATATATATATATATATATATATATATATATAATATATATATATATATATATCAGTACACCTGTGTTAGAAATGGATGGGTGCAATTTCAATAATATATATATATATATATATATATATATATATATATATATAATATATATATATATATATATATATATATATATATATATATATATATATATATATATATATATATATATATATATATATCGTATTTTTTACGAAAGGTTAGCCACCTCTGGCATTATTCTACTTCGTACGGTAACACAATTACATAAAAAAAGTTACCTATTCCGAATGATTTAAAATAAAATATGAAAATAATAAATTGCTTACTTTATAATTAAATTGTAAATTTTTGAAATTTGTATCTGAAGTCCATTCTTGTCGTTTTTTGACTTGCATATAAGTCAATCACAAGATGTCAAAAAAACAATTGAGGACAATATCTCTTTCAGTTGCAAGCGCAACGAGGGCATTCAGTCTATTTTGTCCCATTGTATTCCGAATAACGGTTTTAATTCTTTTTAATCTAGAAAAGCATCTTTCAGCTTCAATAGATGACATTGGAGTAGTTATTAAAATTTTTAGCAACTTTAATGTTTCTTCAAAAGTCAGATCTGTTCCTTTTTCCATAAGAATCAAGAGCTCCTTTCCGAGAATAGAAATCTTCTCAACAATATATAACTTCAAGTTCAGATTTGAGTCTCAAGATGTTAAAAAATGAATAAACAGTTAGTCTTTTTAAATGCAACTCAATACTCAGTAGCTTTTTTAATTCGTAGTAATTGGAAGCATTTAACGATCTTCTCTTCACCTCACAAACATCATACGTTCCCTCAATTATGGTATTCCATTATGGTGGTCATACTGTTTCTAATCTAAACTAATTCTAATTGTAGTTCACTCACAGCTTGTTTTATGAGAACTACGTCTGGATTTCTTGATTGAATTTTATTATAGAAACAATCTACGTGTTGCATTATATGGCGAAAAACGGTGCGCCAAAATACAAAAGTAGGATCAGTCAATAGTCTTTGCAAACCTCCTGCTCTCGTGTTCCTCCTTGTTTGCTTTCGTTTCGAATTTTTTTCAAAGCACTCTAACAATGGCTCTCTATGTTCAAAAGCCATGTTTACAGTTCGGATGTTAAAATACATTTTGTTTTAACACTCCCAATAATTTCATCTAATACAGAGCATCTCTGAGGAGATTGTGAAAAAAAAGGTTGGAATTAGTGATATTTTCTAAAGAACACTATATAAAAATAAAATAATATATATAAAAATAATAATAATTATTTAATAATAATAATAATAATAATAATAATAATAATAATAATTTATTAATAATAATAACTGTACGACAATTTACAAGGCGAACACGCTAATCGCTCCAAACTAGTATATTTTATTGTATCACTGCCAGACGTATGATTTTTACATGACTATAGGAGTAAGATTGGAGCGAAAACGATTTCGCTCGCTCTCACGCTTCTTTTATAAATAGAAATTCAAAATAACTACATACAACTGATACGAGTATGTTTATTCGATTTCTTATTATTAGATGAAACCATCGTACGTTTCTGCCTTATTACAAAACAGTTTTTAAAATTTGCATTCAATTATTTATCATTAATTGAAAACATGGTGTTTTAATTAAGTATTTTAATTCAGAATTTATGCTTAATTAATGAAGGAGGAGCGGTCGCTCCATCGTCCTATACACGAGTCGCTGATATATATATATATATATATATATATATATATATATATATATATATATATAAATATATATATATATATATATATATATATATATATATATATATATATATATATATATATATATATATATATATATATATATATATATATACATTTAAGTGGGGTAATTGAAAACATGTGGGGCAATTGCTAAGGTTTGTAGTTCCTACATACTTTACTTTTTCAAAATTTTGTTTTTACTGTGAGATAACTTCATCATTTGGGCTTACAAATACTATGGTTATGTAGGTTTATATATTATATGGTTTTTTTTATAGCCTTTGAAATAAGTTGTCCCCAATTACCCCATGATATTTGATGGTGGAGCAATTGGGGACAACTTTTTTCAAAGGGTTGTTTAATATATTTTATAATTTGAGATGAAAATTATAGCAATTTATTATTTTGAAACACCAGGTTAATAAATAAATGCATTTACATCTTTTATTTCATCAAAAAGTTGGTTATTAAAATATATATTGAATAGTATGAAAAGACAAAATTTAATGTAATTAATTTTTAAATAAAACTGTACTTTAAGTAAATAAAACAGGGGTACGCGATTGGTGAAATTGGAGGAAGCCAGATTTGTCACTAAATTTGGCAATCTTTTGGTATATTTTTAGTATATTTAGCACTTTTTACCCTTTTTGGCTTTTTTTTACCTACTTTTTGGGGGTTTTCCTAAATTTTGGTATTGATATATGGGTATTTAAGGTCCCCGGATCGTTTTCTGGTGTCCCTGAGTCAATTGGGTCTATCCCTGAGGCCCCAGTGTCCCACACAGTTCCGCTAGGCCTAACTCCTCTTTAATCATCTTTAGAGACATCATATTTTCCACTCATATTTGGTATACCCCCTTTAGGGGGGTGCTGAGCCCCTGAGGTTGGATATGGCAATGATTTAACATGGTTTTGTTTGCCACCCCAACATTTTTATCCTGTCCCCAATTACCCCACAAAAACAATATTTCCTGTCCCCAATTGCCCCACTTTACTATTTTTAAAATAAAACACATGTAGGACGTACCTAACAGGTTTCAGAGATTGTAATGGCTTCCAAAGGGTTCCCTTTACCTTCTATATTTGTACCAGATCTTCAGGATAAGTTTGTAATGTTCAAAAGTTCTTAGCAAAATCATGCAAATTTATTGCAAAATTATATATTTTTTATATAAGAAAAAAAAAATCACAATAAACGGAAAATAAATCAAAGGTTTTATAAAACCTTAACTCCTAAGACATTTATCTACATTAGTAAAGGTATTAATTTACTAAATGTAGGTTTTTAAGAGGTTTTTAGACCTCTGTCCCCAATTGCCCCATGTGTCCCCAATTACCCCACTTTACGGTATATATATATATATATATATATATATATATATATATATATATATATATATAGTTATACAATGATTTATATAAATATATATATATATATATATATATATACATATAACTATATATACGGTATATATATATATATATATATATATATATATATATATATATATATATATATATATATATATATATATATATAAATATATATATATATATATATATATATATATATATATATATATATATATATATATATATATATATATATATATATATATCCTTCTATTTTCCCCAAGAATGGGAGAAGGTGGGTTACATGCATCGGAAAAGAAAAGCAGTAGAAGAACATGACAAAAGTCGAAAAGAAAGCCCAACCTTACCGCCCCCTCAGTACCATTAATTAGTGAGAAAACTCGTCCCAGTCAGAAAATCCACCCTAGAGCTTCATAGGACCAAGCGATGGACCCTCACTATGGTAGATCATCAATGTAAGGGTTCATCCCTTGGCCCAGGTGGGCCACAACCATACCCCCTCACAATCCCCCCGCCATTCACTCCTGTTATACACCTTTCTTCTCGCCTCTACCAAACTCACATTTCTCTCTTGAAGCGGCGCACGAAAACGCGAAAGCGTTTCTACGATAAATGCGAAAAACGGTTAACACCTACCTTGACTGAACGAAGTACG
>JABUQX010131834.1:0-17500 GCA_015478945.1 Trachelipus rathkii
CCAGACGCACTGAGAGACGAGCGTCTTGTAGGCTTATCTCCACATCCACGAGACGGCATAAGGCATTCCGCTGACTTACGGGTGCCATGGCGGTCGACCTCAGCGCGGCAGGTACTGGAGGGAGGCACTTATGATTGATCGTGACGGGGATAGATTAAGGATGAATCGGACCAGTTCAGACTACAATATATGCGTCACTGGATGACATTCTCCATCTAACTCGACAGTTTTATCGATAGATCCTAGATCGCACTTTACGATTAGCTGAAGTCGCGACAGAACGATTAGCGGATACTGGTCTCGTCTTCGCAGGCTGAATCATTACTACACTCTGTTGTTACGAGCAGGGTAAGTGTTTTTATCTCCACTTAGCTGTATTAATCATTTTATTTAGTTCACGTGGTGATAAGGAAAAGTGAAGTAGGGAAAGACTGGGAGAACAATTTGAAAGGGGACAAATAATGGCATATGCGCGACGATCTGGCAATGTTCGAGTGAGGGAGGAGACGAATTCCGGAGTGGTGGAGTTGTTTACGGAGGCAGTTGGTAAGGAAGCAGGGAATAGGTGAACGTACAGCAAAGACAGAGATATTCAACAATAACTGTCGCTTCATTCCCGGAGGAAAATGAGGAAGGGGAATGAAGGATTGGTATCGGTGAGCCGAAGGGGATTCGAGGTTGAAAGGCTGGTTAAACTACAGTGCAATTATATCTCTGGAGCGATTTACGTTTTCGCAAGAAGGGGAGGAAGTGGAGGAGAGATTTACGCGACGAATGACAAGTAATTGGATTAGTTATGAAGTATTAGCGGTATATTTATAACCCCATGATGATAAGATAAAAAACATTCGGTTAATTTATAAGAGGTTCTAGACAAAGTGATTTGTTTTATCACATGTATAGGGCTGACTCCGACGCTGCCTGGTACCCTCCGAAGCGGCAGAACAGTGGAGCACATGCAATCGAGAAAGAAGGAGGAAGTCAGAACTTACAAGACAGGTTCACGGCAGATGTAGGGTATTAAAGATCTCGTTCTGAATTGGAAATGAAGTAGGTGAGACCAGAAATAATAAGGAATGAGTAGATAGAAAAGATAGTATCTTTTTAGCGGGTGAATGAAAGATGATACTTCAGAAGATGGAATGTGGGTGATTGAATTGAGATGGTTTGGGGACACATCTGGAGAGGATGGAGAGACAGAATGCCAGAAAAGAAGTGGGATTCTGGACCAATTACAGATGCGGGCAGAAGACTCCAAGGGAAATGACCGAAAGAAGAGATGGTGACGAGAGTCGGTGGATATTGGAACTCTTCACATGGAAACAGATGTCAGCGTAACCAAAAAATGAGAGTGCTAAAGAGAAGAGGAATAGTGCAGCAGAGGGATGTCTGGAAAAAGTAACGTTCTATATGCAGGCACTGATCCAAGGATGAAAAATCCCTTCTGGTAGAGGAAAAAGTAAAAGAAAACAAGATAAAAAAGAATATATATACTATCAGAGTTATTTCTATATGATACCTATATAACCTGGATAGTCTTTTATCCCGACAGTAGTTGTTGCAATTATTAGTAATTGTACATTATAATATTATATTATTATCATCACGTATTATCCCGCCTCTTAGTCGCTATATATTTTCTAATAGACTATCATTTGTTTGGTGTATATTATTACTATTACCGTATATTGTTATTCATCTATGATTACAAGCATACCATTCATACCCGTCATATACTAAGACTATTATTTATATAGGTTTTTTATTATCTCTGATTCCTCACCTATATATCCTCAGACTCATCTGCTTATATTAATAATTATTTTGTAGGTATTGACTATAGGTACCATCAATAACCTATATAACATAGTTTAATCCAAAGAGGTTTCTCCAATAATCTAATATTTAGGCTATTTTTACTCTAATTTCGGTGGGAACATGTTTCTCAAGGCGGTCATTAGCTGCAAACATATAATAAATATATATTATAATATTCCAATATTCATATAGTAAAAAATGAATGACTTATATTATATATATATAATATATATAATTATATAGTATATATAACTATATATATAGTATATACTATATATACCATATACCACTATATTTACTTACTATCTTATTCTACTTTATAGTATCGCTTATACATTTATCTACAGTTCAACACCTACTTATATACTTAATTATATAATATTATAGCATTCATCATCTAGCTCTTTTTACTAGTTTTGGTTAAAATGTTTGCACACCTTATACATATGGTACAATATAAGACAGCCTACTCTCCACTCTGACCTACATGAACATTATATACAACGGGCAGTTAGGTGTAACCTCTATCCTATACTTTATCACTTTTTACTCCTTCCAGGGGCCTAAATATACTAGGCTTTACCCGGCCCCTTTGTGATGATCATGCTGCCTTTCACTGGAATTTCACCTGGCCGAGGGTTCCCCGTGGGTATAGTATACTGCTTCTAGCGCTATCTATACACTCATGAGCTTGACCGTCTCTCACGGCGGACCCACCAGTATGCCGCCCCTCACCCCACGTTTTGCATAGGCGCGCCACGGACTTACCGCCGCTAATCACACCTACCGTACCTATCCCCACGCACGCTTCACAGACTGTACAATATTATCCCACTTCCTAATAAGCCCTATAGCGCCAGCATTCACATCGGACTCTACTCACTACGTCTCCGCTTCAGGACGCTATTTACGTTACTTTGCCCCTGGCCCAGCCTCTCAGCATTCAGGCTCAGCTACCTAATCAACTACTCCATGACCCACCTTTATTTTCCATCATTATAGGTTAACTTTATGGCTGTTCTCACATACTCTTTGCCACCACTACTATATATATATATATATATATATTATACTACACTAATATTAGTATAATCATAATACTACTATATATTCACAGGTACACCCCGATCTAATAATCTCTTAACGTATCGCCTCTTCCTACTGACTAATCTATTTACACCCGCGGGTTATCAACCGTACTTTGGTGAGTACACTCACATCCGGATCCCAATTAGGTCACTCTCACCTAGCACGCCATCAATAGCTAGTTAAACTACTATATATATCTTTGATCCAGTCTTTAACACACTGAATTACTTCGAAAAACACTATACATGTATTTTTTCTATTAAAATTTCGCACACTACAACTGCTCTATTCTAAGCGCACTAAAATCTCTACAAGAACACAGCGCAATATAAAATAAATCCTTCATTATGATACTCTTAGACTGAACTACGCTTAATACTACTAGGTAATATTCCTTATATCGGATCCAGTGAGTGGTATTATTGATGACTCATACTATATCGGATTTATCCCTGTGCAATATATGCTCTGCCTTTAACTATCATTATTTCTCATTTTATTATCATACACTCCCTCACTTCTATTCATTCTCGCCCGCGTAGCCCTCTACATATGACAAGCACTACTTATATAGGTCTCATATAGTCATCTCTATATTGTGAGTACATATAACTAATAGGTATTTCTCTACCTGCAATTATGTACAATTAATTATCAATACACACGACTCTTGTATATAATTAACATATACCCTAGGTCATGCGACTCCCCTTTATTAATACCAACCCTCCTGCAATGACTTATTATACTACCACCAATTCCCCGATCTCTACCCATTACTCACCCACCCCTCTACGCATTGCCTACATATATGCCCACTGGCTGACCTGCTTATTATCAACTTACTCTAACCTCTAACTCATACAGTTATATACTATTATACTATATTATAATAATCTTAATAATCATTAACATATTTTAGGGTTTTTAACGAATGAAATATAAATAAATCGTTAAAGATAAATATTCAATACTTAAATTAAATTTTCAGAATATTAATAATAATATATATCTATATATAATATATATCCTAATCTAATCTTATAAAATAATTAGTACTTATACACTATCTATATATCATAATAGCTATATAATTATTATCATCTATATATATATATTTATACATTATATATTATATATCCTATAGTATATTCTTCTATTAAATAATAAGTGACGATATCAGAGGATCAGTCCTAGGACTGTGAAGTCTAAGAATTTAGAGAGTTCGATGCATGCGCCGCTAGTCACACTTCGAGGCAGTGATCTACTGACAATCGTTGGACAGGCTATGACAGACGGTGGTCGTTGTCTACAGGACGGCTCCAACTGCGATTTACTCCCGCTCACTTTCTACGCCTTAGCGCTTGACGTATATTATACTCTCGCTCCTCTCGGTTTGGCGTTACTGCTCTTGGCCGCCATACCTTTTTGTTGCTCTGTGGCCCGGTACCTGCCCTTCTTTCCCATTCTCACCTCTCGGTCCTCACTGCCGTTGCGACCGGCGCCCTCGGGCCTTCATGCGCTCACTCTTTTCTTCTCGGTTCACTCCCACATCTCACACCTCCATTTTCCCTGACCCTCCACTATCGTCAGAGTATCTATCTATTCTCTATCACACAAGTACTATTCTCTAATATCCTCTACTCTATATATCACTCTACTGATTTCGTCATAGTTTATATCTCACTCTCATCAACGTATACCTCCTATCTCTCATCTTTTATATCTATATCCTTCTACTCGTATCCTATCTATATAATCTATATGTCTTATCATCATATATATTATATCACTATCTTATCTACCTATATATCTCTATCTCTCTCTTATCTATTCATCTCTTCTACTTTTTCTTCTCTTTTTCATTGTCTTCTCTCTGCGCGGCACCTCACTTAATACACACCCAGGCCACTGAATCTGGCTGTTCCACTCGCCAAACTCGATTCACCTATCTTATCCAGGTAAGCATTCCGTTTTCACTTTTCTTTGGTTTCTGACTCTATATATCCTATCTTCTTCTACTATATCTCTCTCTAATCTCTATAATCTATTTCTTTTTTAAATCTTTGTCTACTCTAACTACTCATCTCTATCTATATATCTCTCTTCGTCATAAGATCATCATAATTACATATATATACGTAACATTTCAAGTTACACACACAACCAATTACATTTTCCAACACAATATAATTTCCAGCACAACCATAACTACTTTTTCTTACATTATGTCCTCTGGTCGGTGTGGTCGTCACAGCCAATGAACGTGTTTTCTCTTTTCATTTCCTGAATTTTCCCGGCTTTGACTGCTCACCACTTTGGGGTTTAATCATTCTTCATAATCCACTTTCAACGCCAATTCGTGTGGTGAATTTTGGGTGTTTAAAAATTTTAACACACGACTCATCTTCTTTTTACAGGGTTCCTTGTTTTCTAAGTCTGGCTGTGTGGGGGGGAATGAGGGTTTCCGGCTCCCCTGCGTCGGAATCGCGCGACAAACGATCAAGGGTGACAACTGAACGATGCTGCAACTATCGTGACAGTTGCATCTGGCAAACCACCCCTTCGCCACAATTTCCCTCTGCAAATTATTTCTTCTTTTGACACGCGCAGAAAGAAAAAACTATATCAGCACTTAAACATCTTTTAAACTAGAATATCTCTTAAGTCATTTGAAATCGAAACCCTTTAAAATTACATAGTCATTCTCTCCCTTTTTTCCCTTTTTCTTCTTTGTTGTGTTCCTTAAATAGTAGTACTATCATATATAAATAACTATAAAAAAAATTAAAATTTTCAAAGTGCATAAAATAAAATATATTTATATATAAATATTATAATATAGTATAATATATATAAAATAATATGATTTATATATATATATAATAAAATTATACGTTAATAATATATATATATATAGTATTATAATATAATATATACATATATATATTATATATATATAATATATATTATATAAATATATATATATATATATAAATATCATAAGAATTCTCCTACTTGGTTCCCTACTGAGACAGAATCGTTCTTCCTCTGCAAAACTCTCTACAAACTTCTTCTGTAAAATCTGTCTCTCCTCTATTCGCTCTGATGTGTCTGTTGCTATTCTCCCACGATAAGCCATCTCTCGGGCCTATATCCTCTAACTGCAACCCTGGAACGAATCTGGCATCCTCCCTCCTCTCCGCTCTCAGGTCCCTATGCCTTGCTGTGATTACATTCATCGGTGCATGGGCTCCTGATATCTACGACGTTAGGAAGGACGGTGGCCCGGATGGCATTCCTCCCCGAAGTTTTGAGGAAGTGTGCTCCGTGCTATCCCGCCCCTCGTTCAACTTATCTCTCTATGTCTTACATACACTTCCCTTCCTGCTAGATCATGAGCTCATTCAACCTATTCCGAAAAAGGAAGCCGCTCTGAATCCTTCAATCGCCCTTTATAGCTCTTTACTTGTATCTATTCAGATTTGGTGAACTTCTCAACTCCATTCTAGATCATCTGGAATCCATTCACTTCTTTCGATCGCATACGGGCTTTCGGCCTCGAGGTCTCTGCTGATATCTTTCTATCTTACTGATTTTATGGTTTCCGCCTAGGAATACGGGAGACTGCGTGGTGGCGCTTACATATCCAGCATTTGACCGGTGCGCGCTACTGCTGCCCAAGCCCTCTTGTGGTTTCTCCTCTCTTGCTTACTTGATGTCTAGGCTTCTTCAAATGGCTCAATACAGCTGTTGTTGAGGGGTACTTCTTTTTCCTGTCTGTCAATAGTGTGTCTCGGTTCTGTCTATCCTACTTTTCCTATTTTTCATAATGATCTTCCACCTGTCACGTCTAACCTATCACGGTCTATGCCGTGACTCGACCTCATCTTACAAACTCATTTCAATCTGCTGACTTCTTTTCTTCAGAATTGCCTCTCGTCTTAATATTCGATTCTATTCCGCTGATCTGGATAGAATTTCCGGTGGGGTCGTCTAAGCCTTGTGAAATTCAATTCTTTAAAACTCAACTTCTACCAAATCTTCCTCTCTAAAACACTTTAACTTTCCTATCTCTTTCGATCGGTTGCTTCGTCTTCTCCTGTCGACAATACAAAACATTACTTGGGGCTTAACATAACAAAAAAGTCTTTGGAACCCACATCACAACGGTTGCGTAAGCGCGGCCCTCAAGGAAGCTTGGAGTCTGTTTATAGCGCGAACTTTTTCCCTCTTCACAGTGACCCATTTACCAATGGCCCACGCCCGTATGGAGACTGCTCTGCATATCTGGGGGGGATCAGGATTCAACCCGGCTTTGGATAGGGTCGAGTCAAACGCCAAAAGACCTATCAACTGTCCTGTTCTTTCTAGTGTCACTTGACCCTCTATCTTGCGGCGCGATTGGTGCTATTCTTTCTATAGTACCGTAGTCGGCAAGTGCTCGGGCACTCCACGTCGCGTGCCACCACACTTCTAAAGAGCCCTGTAGCACCATGGTGCTGGGTCGGCATCATGAGTGTGTGTTGATATAGCAAATCCAGACTAGTTCGCTGCGGGCCTTCCTTTTTCCTGCCACCTCTGTGGAATATCTTCCTCTTCCGTGGTTCCTACTCAATTAATCTCCCTCACTTAAGCCCGCGTCTGACGCGTATTTGTGTAGTCTGAATTTGTTTGTTTTAAACACCTCCTTGAATAGGGCTTTTTCCGTGAGGCGGAACGCGTAAAAAAAAAAAAAAAAAACAAAAAAAAAAATAAAAAAAAAAAAAAAATATTATGTATAATTATATATTATATATCTATATATATATATTAGTATATAAATATAATATATTTTATAGCTGCATATACATAATCTATATTTAATATATATTTATCTATACGTAAAAAATTATAAAGTTTGTATATTAATTATTAAAAATATATAATTTTATATATATATAAATATATAATATATATAAAACATATAATATATATAGTATATACCGATTAATATATATATATTAATAATATTATATATATAACATATATATATATATATATATATAATATATTAGATATATATATATTATATATGTATATTATATTATATATAATATAGCCGTTAATATCTACTATAGATAACAGGTTTTCATTTTCCTTCAAAATTAAAATTTCTAAATAATTTTCTATAGTTCTATCATATGGCCTCCATATATATATATATATATATATATATATATAGATATATAATATTACCCTGTTCCATCATCTCAGAAACCTGGGGGGTGAGTAGGGGACATCGGTCTCTCAGGGAGGAAATCTGAAAGAGTTCTATAGGGAGAGTGGTGGCACCCAGAAGAGGTGACCCTGGTTTTCAGCTCTGTAGTCATCTACGACGCAGTGTGAGTAAGTCTTGTAGTTGAAACTGTGTCTGTACTCCTGCTAGAAGTCGATTGAATCATCACCGTAAGGGTGTTTTTATGAGGGGATTTGGTGGGCGATTGATGAGGTATTGCTGTGTAAAGTTCTGTGTGAATATTTTGAAGTGATGTGTTGTTTGGAGGAGGTGGGGCTAAAAAGTTCTCCATACTAGAGCACAGTGAAGTGGGAAGGGGAAATTTAAAATACCCGTATAGATGTGATCTTGCAGGATGTGGCATGGGTGGTCGGCGGCGAGAGGTTTTGCATAAATTTGTGTTCTATCATATCTAAATGGTCCTGAATGGAATGGATTTTGTTTCTTCGCTTAGATATTGGATTGGTAGTTTTAGACAGCTTGTAGTTCGAAGGCAGTTTTGTATTCCTTTAATTTTATTCTATAGTAGAATGTAGTTTGAGGTACCAGACTGTGATAGCATATGATTGTAGTCTAAGATTATTTGTAACTAGTTTCAGTGGGTGTTTCAATTTCTGAAGCTATTTTGAGATAGGAATTGCAGGACATTTACTTTTCTTTTGCTGTGCTTATGATTTCTGAATGTGAGTGAGAAGGTGAGAAGAGGTGCCGAAAGATAGGCTGAAAACTTTAGGCTATTGTACAGGGAGATGAGGAGTTCATTTCGAGTTACTTTGGTGGTAAATAATGATTGGTGCGTCAGGGTGATCAAGCGTATGGATGATTTCCTCGCCAGGCGAGGTGACATCTTGTCGGAAGACAACCAAGCTTCTAGAGATTTAGGTAAGTCTGAGTATATTTTGTAGCGATTAGTACTGAGGAGTCTGATATGATTATAACTTAATCATCTGCAAGGTTATAAGCTTATTGTGGAGGTTGGGGGTAGGGATGTTAACTGTAAAGAGGTTAAAGTGAATTCAATTGAAACGGAATGACCCGTTTATATATATATATATATAATATAATATAGATATATATAATATTAATATATATATATATATATGATATATATATAATATATATATCATGGCGACTCGGAAGAAATGATGGGGGTGCGATTTCACATTATATATATATATATATATATTATATATTATTATAATTATATATTAATATATATATATATATTTATATAGGTTTCTTTTGTATTGAATGAAGCTATATATAGAATAGATATTAGCGAGTTATAATACGATATATAGAAATCGATTTACTACAAAAGTTAGCCGCCCATGACATTATTCTACTTCGTTACGGTAGCCACAATTACCATAAAAATAATTATTTTTGATGAATGAATAAACAATAAAAATAGCAAGTGACTAAATCTAGTTTTCTTGTTAATTTTTATAGTCCGTGCTAAACCATTACTTTTGCTTTTTGACTTGCAAAATATAAGTCAATCACAAGATTTCAAAAAAACAATTGAGGACATATCTTCTGTGCAGCGCAACGAGGCATTCAAGTCTTTCTTGCCCCATTGTATTCCGAATAACGGTTTTATTTCTTTTTAATCTAGACTAAAGCATCTTTCAGCTTCAACAGATGCCTTTGGAGTAGTTATTGAAAAATTTTTAAGCAACTTTAAGGTTTCTTCAAAAGTCTGATCCATTTCCATTTTCCATAATGTAACTTATAAGAATCAACGACCCTTTCGAGGAATAAAAAATTCTTTTCTCTAGAAGATAATACTTGCAAGTTCAGATTGGTCTCAGAAAAAAAAGAAAAAACATGTTAAAAAATGGATAAACAGTTACATATTCTTTTCAAATGCAACTGTGGGAAATGCCTATAAAGCTAGCTTGTGTTCACGCTCGAAAAGTTAAGCTGATAGTAAATGATCACTAAAAAATAAACCTCTCTTAGACTGAGATAGTCTATTATCGTTCACATGCACCTTTCTTGCACTTACTTCCACATTCTTGGAAACACGATCTTTCTTCTCTACCTCCTCTACTGCACCACTCTTAAACTACCACATTCATTTTATCCGCTTCACCTTCAGTTGACACACAACATGGCTTCTTCCCTTCATTTTTATCTATACCAATTGTACTACCACTAGAAATAATGTATTTCTTTACTTATTCGCTACTCGGTAGAGCCAAATACAAAAGTGGATTCAGTCAATAACCTTGCAAACTCACCTGCTTGAGTCTCAGTGTTCACTGGTTGTTGTGCTTTCATTTAGAATTTTTTCAAAAGCACTCTAACAATAGCTCTCTATTTTCAAAAACCATGTTTATATTTCGGATGTTAAAATTCCATCTTGTTTTAACAGTTTTGGCAACCGTTTCCCAATAATTTCATCTAATACTAGAGCATACTCTGAGGATATTTGGTGGAAAAAAAGGTTGGAATTAGTGACATATTTCTAAAGAATTCTCCAACTTCTGGAATTTGAGAAACTGACTGAGTCATTATCAAATTAATTTGATGCGCATAACAGTGTACATAATGTGCATTTGGATAAACGTCTTTTATAAATACGTTTACACCACTGACGTGTTCACTCATAACTGCGGCACCATCATAACTTTGAGCAATCATTTTCTGGACAGTTCGGTAAAATGGATTTTAATTGATCAGAAATAACGCTAGCTATTGATTCTGCCTGCCCTGTGAGAAGCTGGGTTAAAAAGTCCCAAAAAATCTTTCTTTTATATTCCCGTCATATTCATAGCGCAAAATGAGAGCTAATTGAAATTCGTTTGATATATCAGAGGTTTTATCTGCGATTATGCCTATAAAAGCTAGCTTGTGAAATCTTTTTATAGGTGCATCCTACATATTCCCAAGACGCAAGAAAGTAAATCATTTGTATAGTCATTGAAGTTCCTTTGAAAACGTTAGAACTTTTTAAGTGATCTCTTAAAGTTGGATCTAATTCAGCACTGTATTCTATTAAGGATTTAAAAACACCAGGATTCATAGAATCAGAACTTTCGTCATGACCCCTTAAGGGGAGTTCAAGATTTGCACAAAAATTGATGGCTTTGATAATTCTTAGTAAAATGTATCTATTTTTAGTAACTTGCTGATTGTGGCATTCAATCGCTTGTTTGTAAGCAGAATCAATATTTTCTTTTATATTTACTTTTCCTAATACTGCTATATTAGCCTCAATCTTGTTTATTACTTACCGAAGCTCATGTTTACCTTATTTGATGATAGTCTGGCTAAATCAGTCCACCGCAATTCTAGCCCAAATATTCTCCTTCAAATAGCACAACATGGGAAGCAAAATTGAGCAATTTTCTCTGAGGAGCCCGCAGAGCCATTGTGTCTCTAATAATCCACACGTTAAATTTTTTCGAGAGTACGTTTTCTGCTCTTGTATGACATGTTCTGAGTTAATTTTATATTTGGCAAGGCCCACCAAGCTCTTTTATATTTAATTTCTTCAAGAAAAATAATTCACTTATATTTAATATATTTAATAACTATTTATTTAAAAAATCGATACTACTATGTAAAAATAATAAACATTAAAAACTCAAACAACAAACTCACTCCAAATGATTGCACGTTAACTGACATAAAAAATAAATTATTATGGGATTCGATGTGTCGCTAAACTAGATGAAATCAATGTAAAAATTAAGAAGACAAATTTATATATATATATTATAATAATAATATATAAATATATAATATATATATAATATATATATATACTAATATATAATATATATATATATATATATATATATATTATACTAATAAGTAATCACACATAATTAATAATCAATTCAGTGTACGAAACTTCCGCTGAGTCGCATCTTAAGAAATCGCCTCAAAGTTAATATTCTTAGAACTCTTATAAATGCTGCCAGACGATTAATTTCACATAACTATGGAGCTATCAAGGAGCGATGAATATTCGCTCGCTCAACTCATATTCCTTATATAAACTTAGAATTTCAAAAACAACGTACACTGAGACAAGGTATGATTTACTTCAATTTCTTCTTAAGGATGGAATTCTTTACACCGCTTTCGCCTTATAACAAGATTTTTTTTAAATTCCATTCAAGTATTTTCCTTAAAGATGAAATGGCCATTCACTGTATAATTCAGAATTTATGTTTAATTGTGAGGAGGAGCGATCGCTCATCTCTCCTATACACGAGTCGCGCCATAGATATATATAGATATATACTATAGTATATTATATATTATATCTATATTATATATATTAATATATATACTATTATATATATATATATATATATATAATATAGTATATATATAATATATACTTATAATTAAGCAGATGCTGTTAAGTCGTGTACAATAACAGCCAAATTGAAAGCTGCTAGAATTGTCGCTAAATCTGGGATATAATTAGAAAGTTTTATTTTTTATATTAATTTTGCATACATAACAATTACATATTTTTTTTAACAGAAATTTCTTTCTTTTAACGTTTTTGCCAGATTTGTCGCTAAATCGGCAACCTAACCGTGCAATTTGACTTTTTAGCATTTTTGGGGCTATTTTTAGCATCCTTTTTTTTGCTACTTTTAGCAATGTTTAGCATATTTTTAGTATTCTGTCATAATTTCAGTGTCAGATCCCCACTTCGATGTCGGTAGGATTGGGATTTGTCCATTGGCAGCCTGCACGTTGAGGCAAAGATTGAAAACCATTTACAAAGAGTTTGGAAATTCCAGTCATGTCGGCAGCTACTTGGAAGCCTGCAACCCGCAGCCCATCGCCCGTCTCGAGTCTGTAAACATTCTCGATTTGCTATTTTATACTTGTGTTTTTGAGAATGTTTTTCATGGTAAAATAAGGTTTCAATTTTAAATATACCCAATTGCTTTAGCTTAATTGACTTTGGACATTCTGTTTGATTTTCTTGTTAATTAATATCATCTGTTATTGCTTGCTTTAGAATTTTTTTTTAAGAAAATTAGTTTGTTTAGTTTGTTCATATTTATTTATTTAAAACTTTAAAGGAATTAAGTTAAATTTTTTTTCAAACTTTATTTCATATAATTTCATTTATATCTTTGTTTTATTTTTATTTTTATTTAGTTATTTTAATTTTACTTATTATAACTTTATTTTCAAACTTTATTTATAAGTTTCATTTTAATCTATACTTCGTGTTTTAATTTTTATTATTATTTAATTTTACTATTTATTTTTTTACACTTTGTTAATTTTTATATAGTGTAGCTCGCTTACTATTTAAATTATTTACACTAAATTTTAACTTTTTTTTTTTTTTTCAAATTTTATTTATTTTATTTATTATATCTATTTTGTTTTTATTTGCTTACATTTCTGTCTGTACTAAATTTTGTCTTTTCTTGTTTATCACTTAAAACAATTTGTATTTTTACATCCTAGCAAGCATAAATAGTAAAGTCAACTACACTCCACCACCCTCCCCAGCACAATCCTGCCCATCTATGATATTGATCTATTGATTCAAGTCATACTTTGTATAACTTAACACTCATTTTATTTTTCTGTTTTTGTTTTCTTAAACATTTTCGTTTTTTACTAAAAAATTCTATTCTTGTTATGTTTATCAACTTGCAAAAATTTGAATCGTTTACATTTCCCTAAGCAGTAATCAGTAAATCAGTTATCGAAACTGCCTCCAGCCAACCTTCTAATCCCATTCCATGATCTATTTGATCTATTGATCATTGATTCAAAGTATAATTTTATAAATTTGGTTTATGTTAGCATCCCTAAGCAGATAAATCAGTAAAGCAGTAAATCAGTAAAAGCAGTAAATCAGTAACAAAAAAGCAGTAAATCAGAATATCAGTAAAGCATAAATAGTAATCCAGTAAATCAAGTTTAAATCAGTACCATCCAGTCCATCCTCCTCGCTTCCCTGATCTATTGATTATTGATCATTCATTATTTTTGTTAAATTGTCTACTTTTACTTACCTAAAAGCAGTAAATCAGTAAATCAGTTAATCAAAGTACATCAGGGCCACCCTCCTACGCTTGCATATCTTATGACTATTGATCTATTGCATTCAGTCAATGTTTTGTAAAATTGTTATGTTTACATACCAAAATCAGTGAAAATCAGTAAACTCAAGTACCCATCCAGCCATACTCTACCCTACCATATCTATTGTCTTATTGATTCATATCATAATTTTGATATAAACAAACACATATTTCATTAAACTTTTATTTAATTTGTTTTGTTTCTTTAAACATTTGTTGTTTAGTATACATTTATTCTTTATGTTTATAACTTAAATTTTTTTGCCATTTTTACATACCCTAACAGTAAATTCATAAATCAGTTATTCAGACTACCCTCTCAGCCATCCTCTCATGATCCGATTAATGCGTTGATTCTATTGGACTATTGATTCAAGTCATATTTTGTAAAATCATAACATATTTCTTTTATTATTTCGTTTGTTTTCTTTTCATATTCTGTTTTTACTAAAAAAATTTACTCTTTTTAATGTTTATAACTTTAAAAAATAACATTTTACCAACCGGAAAGCAGTAAATCAGTAAATTCAGTTAATCAAACTACCTCTCAGGCCCCCTCCTCCCTCCATCTCTATTGATCTATGAACTAGTTGATGCTATTGGATCAAGTCATATTTTTATTAAATTGATATGTTTTACATACCCTACTAAAGCAGTAATTCAGTAAACCAGTAAATCAAACCACCCACTCGATCCTCCTACCCATCCATGAACTATTGATCTATTGATCTATTTGATTCATTAGTTATATTGTTATTAAAATTTTATATGTTTTAACATACCTTAAAGCAGTAAATCAGTAAATCAGAATCCACTGTCACCCACCTACCCATTCGTTGATCTATTGATCTACTTGATCTATTGATTTTGTATAACACAACACAAAACTTTTATTTTTTTGCTTTGTTTCTTTAAACATTTTGTTTTACTAAAAAATTTATTCTTTATGTTTAATAACTTAAAAAAATTTAGCTTTTACATACCCTAAAGCATAAATCAGTTAATCCAGTTAATGAACCACCTCACTATATAAAACACAAAAACTTTTATTATTTTTTGTTTGTTTCTTTAAACATTTGTTTTACTAAAAATTTTTTTATTTCTTTTAGTTATAACTTAAAAAATTTAATTTTTTAACATACCCTTAGAAGCCAGTAAATCATAATAAGTTAATCAAAACATCCACTCTACCGCACGTACCCAACCATGATCTATTGATCTAATGATCATGGAACTTGAATCAAGTCATATTTTTATTAAAATAGTTATGTTTGCATCCCAACGCAGTAAATATTAATCAATAGATCAAACTCCATTCAGCCACTCGCCCCACCCCCTCCTTATCACCCGTGAGTCTATGGATCTATATAAGCTAATATTCTATTGATTCAAGGTCATATTTGTATAACATACAAAAAACTTTATTTATTTTGTTTGTTTTCTTTTTATAAATCGTCAACTAAATATATTGTTTGCTATTCATTATTTTTAATAAAGTTTCAATTTTATAGTTTTATAAGTTTCATTCTTTGTTTTTAATTTTTGCCGCTTCATTTTAAATTTTTTTTTTAATTACTTTTCAAATTGTATATTATTTTTACTAAAGATAATACTATAAAAATTTAACGTAAATTTGCCATTCTTTACATACCTAAAGCAGTAATTCAGTAAATCAGTAAATCAAGTAAATCAAACCGCCCACTCTATCCTCCATCCCACTCGTGATCTATTGATTCACTTGAGGCTATTGATCTAGTATCGATCTATTGATTCAAGTCAATTTTGGTGTAACATAGCACAAAAACTTTTATTTAATTGTTTTTTTTCTGTTAAAAACATTTTGTTTTTACAAAAAAATATATATATGATATAGATATGGAAGGGTAGGAGGGTGCTGGATGGTACTTTGATTTACAGATTACTGCTTTAGGGTACGTAAAACATAACAATGTTTAACAAAAAAATGACTTAAATCATAGATCAATAGATCAACTAGATTAATAGATCATGGAGAGGGTAGGAGGAATGGCTGGAATGGTACTTGAATTTCGCTGAGAGGCTTTACTGATTACTGATCTTACTGCTTTACTGATTTACCTGATTTACCTGCTTTATATTGATTTTAACTGATTTACTCGCTTACTAATTTACGGTGTTAAACTGATTTACTGCTTACTAGGTATGTACCAACATAACAAATGCTAATAAAAATAATAACTTGAATCAATAGATTCAATAGATCAATGGATGGGAAGGGTGGCTGGAGGGCAGTTTGGATTAATGATTTACTGATTTACTGCTTTAGGGAATGTAAAAATCCAAAATTTTGCAAGTTATAAACATAAAAAAGGAATTAAATTCTTTAGTAAAAACAAAATGTTAAAGAAAACAAAAACAAAACATAAATAAAAGTTTTTGGTGTATGTCTATGTTAATAGCAAATATGACTTGAATCAATAGACTTCAATAGATCAATAGATCATGGATGGTAGGAGGTGAAGTGGGGTAGTTTGACTTTACTGATTTACTTCTTTCTTAGGGTATGGTAAATCAATACAAATTTTTTAAGGATTATAAACTAAGATAAAAACATAAAATTTAGTGACAGGAACAGAATGTTTAAGCAATAAACAAAAAATTAAATATAATAATTAAATAATCAAATTTGAAAAAAAAAAAAAAAAAAATTAAACTGTAAAATAAATAAAAAAAAGTAAAAAAAAAAAAATAAATAAAAATTAAAAAAATAGTTAAAAATTATTTAAATAAGTGAAATTAAAACAAATAAATATAAAAATTAAACATAAGTATAAATGTAAAATAAAGTCTATAGAATAAAGTAGAAATAACTTTCGATAAGAAAATTAAAATAATAATTAAAAATAAAAAACTAAAGCATAAACTTTAAAATGTAAATTGAAACCTATTAATTAAAGTTGAAAAATAAATTAAAATGTAAAATTAAAATAAATAAATAAAAAATAAAACAAACTAAAACAATTAATAATTTATTAAAATTGATGAAATCAAAATAAATAATAAAATAAAAAAAAAAAAAAATAAAAAATTAAAACAAATATTTCTTATCTTAAAATTGAAATCAATAAAAAATAAAAATTTTCATTGAAAAGTGTAAACTCAAGAATAAATGTAAAAATGAACTTTATAAAATAAAATAAGCAATCAAAGATTTTATCAGCCTCGAGCGGCCGGCGATGGGCTGCGGGCT
>JABUQX010131834.1:25000-27398 GCA_015478945.1 Trachelipus rathkii
CTATACCTGCAGATTTACCATTCTTCAACTTTCTCACTCTACCCATTTCCTCCTCTTTGCTAATAACCTCATCCCCAAAATACCTATTCCTTCTTGTACCATCAAACCCACACACAGTCATTATCACCTCATCATTACTGCCAATATTATACAGATTTTCAAAGTGTTCTTTCCACACTCCACTCACATCCATTTCATCAGTTACAAAAACACCATCCCTATTCATTATTCTAAGCAGGTTCCCCTTATTCTCATTCTTAACCTTTCGCGCTTCCTTCCAGAAGAGCTTTCTATTCCCTTGTAAGTCCCCATTCATCCTCCTTCCAAACTATTCATTTACCTCTTCTTTTCTCTTACGTATGCACCTTTTAGTATTTCTTTTTTCCTCCTTATATAATTCCAAGCATCTTTCTTTTGAAACTTCATCATTTGCTTTTAGTACATTCAACCACGCTTCTTTTTTACCTTTTTACATCACCTCTTCATTCCACCACTCACTGTTATCATTCTTACTTCCTACTTTAGCACACCCACATACTTCTTTTGCACTGCTAACAATTGCTTCCTTCATTTGCTTCCAGATTTATTCAGTTTCAACTTGTTCACATTCAACTGATTTACTTGCGAGCGTTCTTACATACTTATCCTTATTACCTTGTTCACTTAACTTCTCACTCTTAATTTTACCCACTTCCTTCCGTATCACCTTCCTCTCCATCCAAGCCCCCACTAACTTAATTTTACATAGAACAACATAATGATCCGATAATCCCATTCCTAAACCCCTCACTGATTTAACATCCAATACATACTTCAACATCTCCTTCTTCACCAACACAAAATCAATCATACTTTTCACTTCGATAACTCTTGTGTTTAAAGAAAGTATTACTTACACACATACCTCTCTCCTCACAGAAATCAATCACCTTCCTACCATTCTCATTTTCTCCTGACACCCCAAAACCACCTGTTATACCATCCTTTTTTTGATCATATATATATATATATATATATATATATATATATATATATATATATATATATATATATATATATATATATATATATATATATATATATATATACACTGTATATATAAAATCCGTATTAATAGTCAATATTTAGGCCTAGAAGGGGTATTGGTAATACTGTATAATTTAAAACATCTTTAATATACATAAAAAGAGGTAATTTTAAAAAAAAACAAAAAAAAACATTTTTTTTAAAAAAAAACGTGTTTTTTTTAAAAAAAAAAACTATTTTTAATTAAATTTTATATATATATATATATATATATATATATATATATATATATATATATATATATATATATATATATATATATATATATATATATATATATATATATATATATATATATATATATATATATATATGGTCTATATAGCTATATTGTTGACATAAATTCGAATTTGAAAATTAAAGAACTCTTCTTTATAATTTGATAGTAACAATCTTAACTTTATAATTTATGTAATGGGGTTCAACTGATACCAGATAATTGGTTGAAAGATAATAAGAAGAACAGCTATTGGCCGAATGCACAAGTCAAGTGAAGCAATAAGCACAGCATCTGGTGCCTCACCTGATGAAAACCTGGTCTTCTTACGAAGTCATCTGCATTTGAGGTTCTTACTTTAAGTCTTTGCTATATTATCATTCTCTCTCTCTCTCTCTCTGAATATAGAGAGAGTATATATATATATATATATATATATATATATATATATATATATATATATATATATATATATATATATATATATATATATTTATATATATATATATATATTTGAAAGTCATCCACATTGCAGGATAAGGGAAGTGAAGTTACACAATTGCCTGAATTTTATTCAAAACAAATTGGTTCTGTCAAAAACAAAGTAATAACATTTATTACATAACTATACAAACCATACAGTATTATAAATTAGAAAGTTTTTACCATAATTAATTATTCATATAAATTTGATAATACAGTTTGTTTCCTAGTTACTTATTTGAATACATTATTATTATTATTATTTTTATTTTTATTATTATTATTATTATTATTATTATTATTATTATTATTATTATTATTATTATTATTATTATTATATATTATTATTATTATTATTATTATTATTATTATTAATACTTAAACAGTATGGTATTTGGTTTTTGTTAATTGTAAGGTAATTCTTCTTATTCCACCTAATCTATTCATATCTGCATTTATTAACTTTCTATTTAACAATGTTTTCAAGATAGTCCTGAGTGGAGCATTTACTCTATGGATGATTGCTCCTTTGAAGCGGCGCACGAAAACGCTGTAGCGTTTCACGATAAACGCAACGTTAACACCCAAATTCCAACTGAACGAAGCATACCG
>JABUQX010131835.1:0-5000 GCA_015478945.1 Trachelipus rathkii
ACTAAGATAGTATCTGGATTGACGGACAATATTATGGCAAGTCTTGTAAAAAATTAATAAGACAATTTTCTGATATCAAACCAACTGAAGTATCTACCTGCCGAACTTGAATCACACGCTTCCAAGAATTCCTCGTTTCTATACTAAGCGTTATTTAGATACAAAGTGCTATTTTAACTGCATCAGTATAGATAGCACTTTCTATTCAATTTATTTTAATCGATTTAAGTTTTTATTATTTTATTATTTATGTTGATTTTTGAAGTTCAATAGTTTATAATCATAAATTAAATAGGTATTTCAAATAGCCAATTTTAGGGGTATCATTCTGTTTTCAATATAGTTTTAAAGTGCGGGTCCTGTATAAGCAACTTTAAGATGTTTCTCTATATATGTATATTATATTTATATATACATTATATTTTATTTTATAAGGATGTGTACTCATATTATTATATATATATATATATTATTATATATATTATTATATATATATTTATATTATTTATATATACTATTATATATATATATACTATTTATATATATATTATTATATATTATATATTATTATATATATATTATTATATTATATTTTTATATTATACATATATATTTATTTATTTATTATATATATATATTGATAAATATATATATATATACTATAGTGGATATTTTGGTAAGGTAGTATTTTGGTTTCTGGAGGGTGCTAGGCCTATTTTAGCGTATAGGGATATTATAGTGATGTTATAGTTAGGAGTTTACTTTACTTTTTTTATATATTTGTTTTTTTATTTATATATTATTTTTATTGTCATGTATATATATATTTTTATATTAATATATATAATAATTATATATATATATATATATAATTATATTATAATTATATTTTATATTATTATATATTTTAATATTATATTTACATAATATATATATTATATTTATTATTTTTATTATATATATTATATTATAATATATATATTATATATATATTATATATATATTATATATGACATTTTATAAGATGATGACTATTCCGTTTTATTTAGTGGAAAAATTTTCGATAAGAAGCAACAGAATTTCGAGTTATTTTCTTTATTGTGGCAACTTCTATTATTAGCCGTTTTTTGCATATATATAATATATTATATATATATATATATATATATTATGATATATATATATATATTATATATATATATATATATATTATATATATATATAATATATATATATATATATAATATTATATATATATATATATATAATATATATATATATATATATATATATATATATATATATATATATATATATATATATTATATATATATATATATATATATATATATATATATATATATATATTATATATATTTATATATATATATATATATATTATTATTTATTTTTTTTAATGAATTTAACTTTTATTAGGTTATTATTTTTTATTAAAATATTATTATTTCATAGTTAATTATATGACATTTATTTTGAGAAATTGATGATTATGTTTACTTTAAGCTTATGCCAAATTACGGGATTATTATTATATTATTATTTATTTAATTATTTATTATTATTATTATTTTATTATTATTTATTATTTTATTTATTATTTATTAATTTAATTTATTATTATTATTAAATTATATTAATTATTATTTAACTTTAATATGAATTTGATTTTGTTTCTAAGTTCTCTATTTTTTTATTCTTTATTATATTTTTCGAATATTATTTATATTATTATTTATGGGAGGCATTTTTATTAAAAAAAACTCTAATATCTCACCCCTACGAGACAATTTTTATTTGCACCACATCAACTCGTTTCACCAACTTTACTATCTTCTTTATCATCTTTCTTTTAGTTAGCTTGCAATTATCAAACAACATTTTATAACTCTTCTTCTAACATATAATCCACCTACCTCTTTAACCTCTGCTCAATTATCACCCTTTTATAAGTTATATTTTTTTATATTATTTTTTTTAAAATGTAAGCCAAGAGATTCAATACATGTCCCGCAGGAATTTAAAAAGTCGCTTATGTGCGATACAGAACTAGGTAGTAGCATATTGCATCAAGCATTCGTAACTAGGTTTAATAAGTTGTAGCTGGTACCTTTTTTTACTACAATCCAACTACGCACCTTTCGCATTAGTATATGACATCTTACGGTAAGCGGAGGCGCGACGTTTAGATATCATTGAGACGCGAGTGGTAGGAGAACTGATTTCTCTACGGCATACCAGGGATATGAGGCTGGAGAGGAAGATAGGAGGGTGGTTTTCGGTGTGTTTGGTACTTGATAGTGAGGGATGTGGGTGGGATGTTCTTATTATGATCTGTTTATTGTGAGATATGAGAGAGTCTACTCAGGTCGTCATGAGAACTAGCTCATTAAAATATGATTTGCCAATAGGAGTGAACCATTGGGACTGAGTGTCATGGGATTTAACCCGCTCACGGTCCTAGCTGCCCCATGGCGGGAGTTTCAAGTGGTGCATAGCTATTTTCGATAGATCTCGCGGATCTCTCTCTCCGCTTCGGTTCCGCGTATCTCTTGTCTCTTATTCATCTCTCTCCTATCTCTGTCTCGTTTTTATATACTTTTTATTTTTCTTTCATCTCTTATTCTCTCTTATATATATTTATATTTATATTATATATATTTATATATATATATATTTTTTGTTTATTTTATTTATAAATTATATCTTTTATATTTTATATTATTTTTATTTATTAATATATATATTATTAATATTTATTATATTATATTTATTATATATATGTTTCAATTAGATATTATGTGAATCTATTTTATGCAATGCTTCTACAATTATATAATTATATTACTATTATATTTATTATATATTTATTTATTTAATTGATATTTTATTATATATATATTTATATTATATTTATAATTATTTAATTTATATTATATATAATATATTTTATATATATATTATTATATTATTTTATTATATTATATTATAATATAATATATATTATATATTATATTTATTATTATTATTATCATTTACTATATATGGGAATAGTTTATTGTTATTATATGTTGTTTATATATATTTTATATATGATGTTAGGTATATAGGTTTAGTAGGTTTATTGTATTATGTTATTAATATTGATGGTACATTATTGGGTTAGTTTGAGTATTATAGTAGTATTGGTTATTAGTTATGTATAGTATTGTAAGAGTGAATATATTAGTGTGGTAGTGAGAGTACATATAGTATTGTGTAAGTATATATTTAGTTAGGTTGGTTGTGGTGGGTGAGGCTGGTGTTAGTTGGTCGTAGTGTTTTAGTGGTAGAAGTATTGTGTGGGTGATAGTATATGGAGTAGTGAGTAGTGATAGATATAGTCGGTATATTGAGTTATGTTAGTATGATAGTAGGTAAGATTGCTTAGTTATTTGAGTGTAGGCGGGGTGTATAGGTGAGTGAGAAGCATGAGTATTTATTGGTGTAGGGTGATTGTTATGTTATAGGGGTATTAAGAGTTATTATATTTGGAGTGAGTGTATTAGTGGGTTAGTGTGGGTGATTCGTGGTATTGTAATGTAATTTTATTGTTAGTGGGGTTCTGGTGGGGGCCGGGTGGGTTTCTTTCGATTCGTCTTTTTTTATTTTGTTTCTGTGTGTTTTAGTTTGGAGGGGGGTGGGTGTGTGTTGTTTATTTATTTTTTTTTATTATTTATTTTTTTTTTTTATTTTTTGTTTATTTTTTTATTTTATTTATTTTTTTTTTTTTTGGGCGTCAAGTTTTTTCGGGTGAGTTTTGAGTTTAGATTTTTTATTTTTATATATTATTTATATTATATATATATTTACATTTCTCATCAACACTACACACATATATTATATTATTTTTATATTATATATAATTTTAATATTAATTTTATCTTAATATATATATTAATATATTATATACTTTTTTATTACTAATTTAATTATTATTTATTTATTTATATATTTTTTCTTTATATATATATATAATATATATATTTTATTATATATATTATATTGTATTTATTTTATTATATATATTATTATTATTGTTATATATATACGGTATATATTATATTTATATATTATATAATATATATATATATATATATAATATATTTCTAATTATATATATTTTATATATTATTTTATACTTATTATATAATATATTATATTATTTTATATTTATATATAATTTATATTATTATTATTTTATTTTATTTATTTATATATATTTTATATAATATTATTATTACTATATTATTTGTGCGCGAGTATTATTATTTTATCGCTTATCGAGTCAGTATGTCAGGTTAGTAGTATATTTATTTTTAATATTTCATATATATATTATATTTATTATATATTATATTTAAACTATTATATATATATTTTTTATATATAATATATATATTTTATTTTTATATTATATATATATATATTATATATATATTATTATTTTTTTTTAATATCTTTATTTTTTGTTATGTGATCTATTATGTTCTTTTATATATGGTAGTGGTATATCTAATCTCCGAATTGTGCAATACATTAATTTATACAGCAATCCGCCTCCGCGGAATGTTGAATAAAATTAGATAGTCGTTGTCTAGGGTGTTACCGTATCGCATTTCCTATGGATATTATAATATTTTGACATTCCGATAGCTAGTGACTGAATCAGTATAATTGTGATTCTATTTTTTATGATATATTAGGTATTTATATAATAAGTTATTATTAGGTGTATTGTTTCTTGGTGAGTGTTTTGGTGACTAATATATTATTATTTTTATGTATATATTTTATGGGTTGTTTTTTTCATTATTATTTAGGTTGTGAGCTTTTCTTATTATTATGGTGAGGTTGGGGGGGGTTTTTTGAGTCAGTTATTTATATTATAGCGTGGTATTATATTTGTTATGTGATTTATATATATATTATTAGTGTATTGA
>JABUQX010131835.1:15000-17500 GCA_015478945.1 Trachelipus rathkii
TTTAACCCCAGTTCTAATAACTCATTTTCCTTTTCGTTTAGTGTATAGGTAGATATGTTTAAGATTTTCGAATTATTAGACTTGAAGAGAATGTCTTCTCCATAAAGATTTGATAATTTCTTATTATGTACAAGGCGTATTTCACACTCATATTGCCTAATATTTCTCTGAAGGTAACATAAAGCAGAATAAAATTTAAATTTTGAAATGGTCTTGTGAAGCTCTAAAACTAGAGATAATGATTCTTTCGATAATTTAGAAAGTTCCAATTTTTTGTTATTTATTTCTCTCTCTAATAACTCATTTTCCTTTTCGTTTAGTGTATAGGTAGACTAAGAAATTTAAGTCATCACTTATAGAGAGAGAAATAAATAACAAAAAATTGGAACTTTCTAAATTATCGAAAGAATCATTATCTCTAGTTTTAGAGCTTCACAAGACCATTTCAAAATTTAAATTTTATTCTGCTTTATGTTACCTTCAGAGAAATATTAGGCAATATGAGTGTGAAATACGCCTTGTACATAATAAGAAATTATCAAATCTTTATGGAGAAGACATTCTCTTCAAGTCTAATAATTCGAAAATCTTAAACATATCTACCTATACACTAAACGAAAAGGAAAATGAGTTATTAGAACTGGGGTTAAACTTAGGTATAAAGAAAAAGGGTAACTTAATTAATAAGCAAATTGAGGTTGAAAAACTTTACACGAACATAAAAAACTTTGCAAGGAAAGAGGAATTAAAAATTAGCAATGAAGACGATTTTAAAACTAAATTGAAAACCTTTGGATTACATTTCCCTAAAGAAGCTTTTAAAGATCCTTTAAACAACGAATTAAAAGATGCTATTAAATCCCTTAAACATAACAATGACATAGTTATACAAAGACCTGATAAAGGAGGCGGGGTAGTAGTCATGAATAAAGAAGATTACATTAAAAAGCTAAACACCATCATTAGTGATAAAACAAAATTCACCCCATGCTTAAAAAGTCAAACGGAAGAAGTTAAAAAGACCATTAATAGCCTTGCTAGCAAGATCACGGACATTAACATTAAACACAAAATAAGAAGAATTGGATCATACAACAATGGACATCTCTATGGCCTACCAAAGGTTCACAAGAACACCGAGGACCCACCCTTAAGGCCTATAGTAAGTATGACGGGTACCGTGACTCATGATATCTCAAAATACATAAACAACCTAATTAGACCATATCTTAACGAAAAATTTATAGTTAAATCAACAGATGAATTTTTGGAAAAACTAAACAACATTAATTCTTTCGATGTTAACAAAATTATATCTCTGGATGTTGAAAGTCTTTTCACGAATGTTCCTATATCTGAAACTATTAACATAATATTAGAAAATGTTTATCATCATGAAATAAAACCACCGCCGTCCATAGAAGAAGACATTCTGAGAAAGTTACTTTACATATGTACAACGAAAACACCTTTTAACTTCAATGGTAAAACATATATTCAAAAAAATGGCGTATCTATGGGATCACCTTTAGGACCAACTTTCGCAGATTTCTACATGTCATCGGTAGAAAACAAAATTTTTAATGAAAACGCCCCATTCAATCCTTTCTTTTACATTCGATACGTAGACGACACCTTTGTAATATTTAACGATCCAGAACATATTCAAGAGTTCAAATCCAAAATAGAAGATCTCAGTGGTTTAAAATTTACTTTTGAAAGAACAAAAAATAACTACATTAATTTCTTAGATGTTAATATTAAAATTAAAGAGGATGGAAAAATTGATAGAAGCGTCTACGTCAAATCTACAGATAAAGGAACATACTTGAATTTTGACTCTTTCACTCCTCTAAATTACAAAATTGCTACCATAAAGACTTTAGTTCATCGAGCATTTAAGATATCGTCTGATTGGACCCTTTTTGATAAAGAAATTAAAAGAATAACACAGAATCTAATAAACAATAACTTCCCCCAGTATATTATAGAGAAAACTATAAAGAACACTTTAAATAATTTACTTACCAATACCATGAATGAAAACGAAAATGATAAGCTAGTATTATATTATAAAACTGAAAATATCAGTCAGAAAAAAGAGGAAGAGAACAAATTAAAATTAATTTTAAAAGAGCATATTAAAGCAAAGGACGGGAAGAAGCTTATATTAAGATCGTACTATAAGCCATTGAAACTGAGCTCGTGCTTCTCTACTCGTGAAGCGCTTTCGGATGGTGGGAGTAGTAACGTTGTGTACCGATTTCAATGTTCTGAAAGTGGATGTAACGCCTCTTATATCGGATACACAACGAATACCCTCAACATGAGAATGTCGCAACATAAGTATAACCCGAGCAAAATATTTCAACATTTTAAAGAAGAACACCACAAAAATCCCGATAACAACATAAAAGAGGGCTTCTCCATCATAACAAGAAAAAATGATTTTTATGAATTGCGACTAGGGGAATCGTTGCTCTTAAGGAAACATAAACCA
>JABUQX010131835.1:20000-29212 GCA_015478945.1 Trachelipus rathkii
AATAATAATAATAATAATAATAATAATAATAATAATAATAATAATAATAAACTAACGCCACCAAAAGCAAGCAATATATAAGAACAAGGAATTATATAACAAAATAATAATAATAATAATAATATAATAAATAATAATAATAATAATAATAATAATAATAATAATAATAATAATTAATAATAATAATAATGAATAATAATAATAATATAATAATAATAATAATAAATAATAATTACAACAATAATAATTACACTTACAATTATAATTAACAACCCCTATATAAAAATTACATAAAATTATATTATAACATTATACATAATTATAATATTATCATAAATAATAATAATAATAATAATAATAATAATAATAATAATAATAATAATAATAATAATATAATAATAATAATGAATAATTAATAATAATAATAATAAATAATAATGGTAGTAGCTAAGTTTTACGTAGGTTAAATCGCTGAGTTAGTTATTTAATTAATATTTGTTTAGATAAATACGTTTTTATTTTTTTTTTAGCAAATGTTTGGTAGAGTTTTTCGTAATTTTGAATGTCTTGTGGTAAATTTGAGTTGTAAAATTTAGGCTGGCATTTGTGCTGAGGCGGATTTGTAGTGGTTTTTTTTTTTAGTCTACACAGAAGCGAGGTTTATGTAAGTATTATTTTTTCTTAGATTTAATTTTGATTTTGGGTTTGCTACGCGCCTTGCTTGGTTTGAGTGAAAATTTGCTAGCAAGAAGTCGCAATGCCATTTGCTAAATGGATAATTTAAAAAATGTAATCTTCTATCCCTCTCTTTCAGGAAGTGATATCTTTAGCCAAGTCTTTACACCTGCTGAGCATAAAAATACTCTTGTAGGTTTTTGAAAATGAGATGAATAAGTTGGTTGTGTAGCTGGTTAAAAATATGTTCTTTGTATTGCATGAATGAAGGAGGAATAAATCCTCGGTTTTTTGCGATCAACATTTAATACTATTTACATGGGTGGATTACTGAGTTACTTGTGGTATAACCGTAGATAAGGAAGACAATAAAGTAAGTAGGGGGTGTAATAGTGCAAGTAGTATATTTTTTCCCGTAAGAATGGAAGAGGTACACATATTTTTTAATGTTTTTATTAAGCAATAGAAGCATGTATCTCGACAGTCTCTGGCCAACTAGTTGTTAATATGTTCTTTTTATAAAAAAAATGTCAGCTTTTTTTTTTTACATTTCGATTGTTATTCCCAGTATTTTAGCAATTGTAAGCCGTTTTCAGATCTACATTTGTTAATTTTAATAATTTAAAATCGTTTTATTGTTTGTTGCTAAAAATATGTAAGTTTTTTACTTAAAATTTAAAGTAATCTTATTAGCATCTATCCATTTCGTTGATTTTTGTTAATGGTGTCTACTGAGCTTTTCGAGATAGAGACCTCGGCACTTTTGTCCATTTAATTAAATATGGAGGATCGTCAGCAAAATGGACTGAAAAAAAGCGTCACGAGGGGGGGATGAGTTGAACAGATCATTTGTATATAGAGTAAATAGAAACGGTCCAAGAATTGAGCCCTGGGGTACGCCGGTTGATGTTTGAAGCGTGACTGAATTAGTTTCATTTAGTTTTAACTAATTGAGGTCTCTCCTTTTAAGTAACTTTTAAACCATTGTAACTTGTAAGTTTGTTCCCTCAAAGCCCATTTTGTTCATTTTACTTAGTAGTATGTCATGATCAATCATGTCAAAAGCTTTTGTGAAATCTAATAATAATAACAGGGAGGAGTCTTTATTTTCTATATTTCTGTAAAGTTTTTCGGTTAAGCAAATGAGGGCATCAGCAGTTGAGCGTCCTTTTCTAAATCCAAATTGTGAATCACTGAGAATGTTGTTTGATATAAAATATTCTGTTAACTGATTGAAAACTATTTTCTCAAATATTTTACTAATCGTATTTGTGATAGCTATTGGTCTGTAATTTTTTGCTAGGGATAGATCTCCTTTTTTAGGTATAGGGATCACTTTTGCTGTCTTGAAAATATTTGGAAAAACTCCTGTCAAAAATGACTCATTGAACAAGTGTTTTAAAGGGGTGGCTATTTTGTCGGCAGCGAGTTTGAGGATGTGGTTGGGGATAGTATGAACATCACATTTTTTGTTTTTTAATCCGGCGATTACCTTTTTTACCTCAGAGTCTGTGATGTGGATAAAGGAGAAATGAGACTCGTAGTCGGGGAGAAAAGTTTCAAATGATGTTCGACTAGGGGGTTTGTCTCTCATGATTGTTATAATAATAATAAAAATAATAATAATAATAATAATAATAATAATAATAATAATAATAATAATAATAATATTATAATAATATAATAATAATAATATAATAAAATAATAATATATAATAATAATAATAATTTAATAATAATAATAATGATAATCATAATAATAATAATAATATAATAATAAAAATAATAATAATAAACAATAAATAATAATAATAATAATAATAATAATAATAATAATAATAATAATAATAATAATAATAATAATAATAATAATAATAATAATAATAATAATAATATCATCATGGACAATAACAGTATTTCATAAATCAAAACCCTGCTGACGTCACTTTAATAAATTATAATTTTAAACGCTGATTTTTATTTCGTAGCGAAGAGTATCATTAAAATAAGATTTCTGTCAATTTCTTCTTTTGACCAAAGTTTGTTTAGAGACAAACGTATATGAGAGAACAGAGTAAGAAAGTAGAAGCACGGGAGTCCAAATATATATAAAATATATCATTATACCTGAGCATGCTTTTTTTATGATAATTTCCTTCCGTTGCTATCCAAATTATTCTTATAATTATATTTGAAAGCTTTATTATAAATTATATGATTCTTAAAATCTTATATTTAATATAGGTCTACTATTATAGAATATAAATTCTATACGTGCAGTATAATATTTTCTTTACTATGATATACGTAAAGGTCAATTTAACTATCGACACTTACTTACTCTATATATAAATATATCCTGTTATCATATTTATTACAGCTGATGCAGCGGATGATACATTTTTTTCGCCATGGATGCGGGATTGGCGTGATGCGATTTTAATTCTTTGTATAACCTCGGATGTGGATGGGATGCGGATGTTTTGATATATATAGTAATATATACTAAGAGTATATATTAATATATATCATATTAACATATAAATATACACTATTAGTATTATCCCTAATAGCCTAGTATACCTATACGTATAGAGTTTATATATTACTTTTACGCTAAAAGTATTTTCAGCTTACTCTGATCGTAATCAGATATATAATTATTAGAGAAGCCTATATAAAGAGACAACTGTAAAATTTAATTTAAACCAAGAGGTTCGAGAGTTTCTCTTCTACAGTAAAAGATCGTTTTTATTTAGGCATAATAAAGCACAGAATTTTGACAAGTGGTTTTTTGTTCGGAAACCTCATCAGGTGCAGCTCTTTGTAGCACTTAAAACGTTAAATTTATTTAATCAGATTAAAATATGTCAAAAATGTAATTTTTTAGTATTTTAGATTTCAAGATTGGTTTTATATAAAATTAGTGGAGTGTCATACATGTTGTTGATTGGGTCTTCACTGTCGAATTCGCCTTTTTGTCTCATTGTAATCTTTTTGTTTTTAACGGTGAATAAGAACAGGATAGGCTAAATCAAAGAATAGAGTTTATCTCTTCTGGTGTATGGGACTTTTTTCGAATGTAATGTATGTGAGTCATGTTGTTAATGGGTAGTCTATGTACGATGTTAGGGATTAATGTGTTGTTTGTAATCGCGGACACCATCGAGTTTGTTTTATAATGTAAGGTGTTAGAATATTTAGATTGTCAGGGCTGGTAATGTTAGTCATGTGTTTGCGTTTGTACAGTTCTATCGACTTTAATAATAAATGATTATTTTTTCTCGCCGATGGAGGAGGGATAAGGAGATTGGGGCCATGAAAGCATAGGAAATTTTTATTACGAATCAACATGGGTGGAGTGTACCTACTGGTAGTGGGCCTCTCGATTTATGTATAAGGTCCGGTAAGATAGCTTTGAAGGGGTAGATTTCACTGGCAAAAGAGTAAGATTGAAAATTATTGGATAATTTTCTTATTCTTTTGTTTTCTATTGGTATTTGAAAGAATTGTAGATCTTGTTCAATGATGTTACAGGTGTTGTTAACTCAAGCCAACGCGAGTCCACGTTCGAATCCGCTGACGAAGAGTAAAATCTTCTGTGCACTCATTCATTTAATAATGGGGTCGCAGGTCTACTTGAGTACTTAACAGCATTATTATGGGTGAGAAATCCGGGTGCTTAAAAACTACGTTTGGAATGCGTCTTTTTATTGGTACTGTGGATGGCCTGTGTGTTTAGAGCATCCCGGTTATGTATCGTTACTATCAGCAAGTCGTTGTAGTCCAAACAGTTCGAAAAGAGGATATCATACTTTAAATAATCTTCTGTGACTCATCTTCTGTGGTGAGTGGACGGCTTTGAAGTACTCAGTAATTTATGGGATGAGAAAACGGGGTGCTTTAAAAACTACGTTTGAAGCGTCTTTTTTTTGGGGACTGGATGGCCTAATGTGGTTATTTAGTAGCATGCGGTTGTTGGTTAATTCCAGCAAACGCGGTCCAACGTTCAGAAATCTGCCGCTGACGAATATAAGAGTAAAACTTTCTGTGAACCTCATTCATATTATATTAGGGGGCCGGCCTTTTGAGTACTCAAGCATTTATGGGATGAGAAAAATCGGGAACTTTAAAAACTCGATATTAGGAGATATCTTTTTTTTGGGGAACGTGGATGCCTAAAGTGTTGAGCATCCGGTTCCATGAACCGCGCAACCCGGACGATCAGCGACAGCGCAACCCGCTGACGAAGAGTAAATCTTCTGTGAACTCTATATCATTTATATATAATAAAGAAATTTCTATAGTTCAATTTCATTATACAACGAGCATTTAAACTAGCAAATAAAATTCCGTTCTATATCAACCGCACACTCACAGCCACTCTAAAAACAATCCTTCTCTTACATTGATATACTATATATATATATATATATATATATATAAACTATATATATATAATATATCAAATATAAATCTATAAATACGTAGGGAGTTTAAATATGGAGGTACTATATGACTAGTAGCTATATATAGGCTTGGACCTATATAATGATAATAGAAATTAATGTGTTATATAGGTAAGTAATATAGTTACAGTATTTTTCCGTTAATTAAATAAGAAAATTATTATCTATTGGCCAAATTATTTTTGTACATTATCTAGTTTCCTTAAAATAATTTCTTGCCCCAATAGGTAATACGAATTGTACATTGTTTAAAATTTTAAAGATTAAAACAACAAATCTTACCAAAGTGCTGGTAAATCCGCTAAAATGTTGCGGGAAATATGGCGGGACTTTTAAACTGCGAGAATGATTTAGGCATTCGATAATGCAATTTTGTCGAACTTGTGACCGGTGATCGCAATCCAATTCGCAGCATCATCAGGTCAGTCAGGCCCGCAGATTGCGGAATTACCCGAAAAGCTACCGGCTGGGCGCACAAATTATTACCCACCTTTGTTAATTGTACTCGTATGATAGATAACAATTATATTTGGTAACTTTTCATTTTTTACACACCACTGCTTGTAAGTATTATAATACTACTACGGGGATATGTAAAAAATTAAATAAAAAATAAAAAAGCTACTAACATAAATTGGTATTAGGAATGCTCTTATTGTGTCACTGTTAGATATTATGATGTTAGAATTATACCACTGTAGGTCCGGAATAGGAACGAGTACAATTATATTTATGGATACTAAGTTAGAGATCGATTACTTAGCTGCTTTTTTGCCTTTTTAAAGCATGCTAATTTTGGAGCAATCAGTATTCAATTGTTTAGATTATTTAAATATTTAATTATCAAATTGAAATTAGATTAACTTTGAAATTCATTATTATATTATACTTAGTTTGTAAATGATAATCTTAGGTATACAACTGAATGGAATAAGCCCGATTTGACATATTAACATTGTTAGAAAGAAAGTTAATCTAAGAACATTGAATTTAAATGTCATTGTGCTGTACGATCGAAGCTCGAAAGAATGCTTCCCAGTTTTAGCACGAATTTTATGCATAAACGATCACTGTTTTATATGAAAGCTACTTTTGTTTACAAACAAATGAAATCAGATGTTGTGATGGAGCACGTGGTTTTGGAATAAATAATTGATCAACTATTGTGATGGAGTTTATATTATCAAAAATTAGTTTAAAGGCTAAAAGGTAAGAAGTTGCTGATCTCACTGATGGGGTGATAAACGCGATACACAGGCCAAAGTATAGCTCATGCTCGCAATGGCGGTGAAAGAGGGTTTAAATTGGGGCACTAAGTAGTGGGGAGAGGTAGGCCAACATTTTCAAGGAATAAGGGGAAATTCCCTAAATTTTGGTGTCGCTATTCCTTTTCAGCACCGATTTTGGGCTCTAAGTTTGACAAACACGAAAGCAAACTCTAGCATTTTCTTTACGTTGTTCGTTAGTCACAAATTCAAAAACGGATAACGGGCTTTATAAATAACTAAAAATGTTTTTAAACTATATATATATGCTAAAGTATATACTATATAAAATATAATATATATATACCTATATTATCTATATATATATATATACTATAACCTCCCTAGTTACAATACACTTAAATATACCATCATTAAGTAATAATGAGTAGTGGTCTTGCATTATATGGGAGACGTATCCGACCACCTTTCCAATTAGTTTCACAGTTTTATTATTATCGTATATGGTTTAGAGTATTATATACGGTATATACTATATACTACACTTATACTACTCTATATATATGCAGTACTTATATATCTATATATACATTCATATCGCTAATTGAAATATATATAAGGTAAAAGATTAAAAAAATGTTAAACAAGTGATTCATTTATAAATAAGTAAAATAAAAGAAGGAAACTCTAAACGAGGTCTTTGAAGTCTTATTAAAGCTTCCGTTTGCAAGTCGTGAAGTGCTCAAACTTAATTAATTTAATATAGCGGGGAGACAGACTTCATAGCAAATCTCAACTATTCCACAACGGCGTAAAGAGTAAATCGTTTTTTGATGAACACTATGATATCTTAACTTTTATGCAAAAAAACAACAAAAAACTGTTCCGTTTGTGAACAGTTTTAGGGTGAAGAGAGGACGATTTTTTTTTGTTCTAAATTTTCCACAAACATCTGGCGGGCCATAAAAATCTATTGAGTTCTTTCGCAGAGTTTTCAGTGTTTTTGGGTGTGAGATCCTAAAAATACTTGGCGCGTCCTATATTTACAGCTGTCGGGTAGAATAAAGTTTATGAGTGTAGAACGCAGCGTTTCATTTTGAGTTCATCAAGGGGTTATTGGTTCGTTATTTGGTTTTAAAAGAAAGAAGTTTGTGGAGGCAATACTTGAAAAAGTACTTTAAACCATTTTTGAAACAGAGCGGAAGTATTCCAACCATCCGGTGGCGACACCGTTCACCCTAACGTTCTAGCTTGCTTATGGGTTTTGGCTTGACCCTCTTTGGTTCTCTTGTCCTTCTTTCTCTCTTCTATCTCTTACTGGGCATTATGTTCAACTTACGGCTTCCTCCCTCTTCTCGCACCGCAAAGACGCAGCAGATCGGCAAGACGATATTATTTTTCTATTTACTTAAACAAATTTTGTTGAACAAGCTCTAACCATATAAAACGTAAGTGGTCTATAAACAACGAGAGCTGAGTTTATGTATCCTAATATGTACAACAGAGTAATGTGAGGACACCGAAATGTGGCAGTTTTGTTTACACGATTTATAGGGTGGGCTTGGTTGTTCAAATTTGATAGACACTAAGATCTATAGTAGTGATTCGTTTTTGCACCTCTAGTTTTTAATCAAAGAATATTGTTTATATTGTTGATAGTTCTGTGTAATTTTTTGTGTTTACCGAAGAACAAACAAAGATGCAACAATGACTTTTCAAATAAAGGTAAGAATTCAATCAACAAACAAAATCCACTTCTAATTATACTGGATAATTTTCATATATAATTATTGGGCATAATAATTTAATATTATTTCCTCATAATATACATAACATATATAATTATGTACATTTTTATATGTATATTATATATAGGGTATTATTTTGGGTATATAGATTATTATAGTGGAGTGATAGTATATAATAACTATAATATAATATAATATAGAATTAATATTAGTATAATATATATTATTATATATATAATTATATATAATATGATATTTAGGTATATAACTAAAATGTTTCTCTATTATATAGTTGTATAATACTTTATTTCTTATAACTAAGTTGGATCGTATCATATATTGCTATATTATATCGCTAGTATATATATATACCTCTTTATTACTTTTTTTACGTTTTATTCCTATTAATAGCTTTATTATAATTTGGTTATTTGCTCAGCTTTTTATTTTATTTCGATTTATTATTTATTTTTTTTTACTACTTGATTTATATTAACTTTTTATATTCACAATTTATTTTGCCTTATTTTTAATAATTTTAGCTTCTATTTGATTTTAATAAAGTATCATGTTTCAAAGAGTGATTGTTGAGACTCGTCAGGTGACTTGAAAACTGTCTCGAGATGTCTTCTTTTTTGAGAGGCGTGATCGGACAGTATAGTAAGCTCTTCTGTATATTGTCATATAACGGGACCCGCTGCTTTGTCCGATGGTATGCGTGCCTGGCGCGAAGTGAAATTATTTTTCTGTCTTATATTTGCAATATCTTTCTTCAGCAACGATTGACTTGTTGTGCAGTCATGTCGGTCGTCATCCTCCATCTCTCCGGTTCTGCTTTGTATTCCCATGAGCACCTTCCTGAATAAATTGCCCGTCTGTAGCTCTTCAGGGGGGTTTCAACTCACTATTCCTTCTGTCGATTCTAAATAGTGCAGAGCTTATAAATTAGCAGTTGGAATATCGTAAGTCAGGAGATCTTGAAATTCTTTCCGAGATTTGCCTTCTTTTTGGGATGACGCATTATGGACTAGTTGGTAGTATTGCCTCCTGTAAATTGTTCATAACGGCGTAGCACTGTTCGTGATGGTTCGAGC
>JABUQX010131836.1:0-17500 GCA_015478945.1 Trachelipus rathkii
TATTATAAATATTGTGGATACTCTTACTTAGATTATCGAATGCAAACGCGGACTTAATCGTTCATTAATAATAAACGAAAAAAGATAATAGTCAATTGACTGACCTCCTAATTATGGTAATTCATCCTAAACTTATATGACAAATATAACCTTCTGGCCTATTACTTTGACCTAAAAATCATCTCTAAAAACTTTACTATTGTAAAATATAATCATGACTCTTTAATATTCCTCCTCACATATATAATTATCGCTCAACTGATTTTGGATTCTGTATTAGCTTTATATACTCATATTTTCTCCCCGTTTTTTTCTTTTTAATTTTTCGTATTGTGTTTACATAATACTTCTTATTTTTTTCCTATATCTAAGACTTATATCATTATAAACCCTTATAGTATAGACTAGAATTAATTATTCATGGCATTCCTCTCCTCATCTCCTTCTCCTCATAATACAAGTGTTTATCCTTAATATATATGCCATATTATGACTGTGATATTAGTATATTTTAGATCTAGTGATATATATATATAATAATATATGTAGGCTAATATGGTGACTTCTGAAATAGTTATGTAAATTGAAGTCAATGTGATGGCGGTTAGGCCTACGTAGATTGAGTATACATTTTTCTCTCCTCACGATTATTTTTGAAAGAGTGTGCTTCCGTGCTAGACTATAATCATAACCGCCTAACCTTCGATTCATTTACATATTCTTCTATTTACCTCAAATTACTATGCCAAGCTTATTCCTAACTTACAGTGTTTATGAAATAACAGCACGCATTTGTTCACACCTAGTTAATTACGGATAAAATTAAGTAAGATTAGCTACGCTCCTGATTATCTTTTTACTAACTATTAATCTATAGCCTTATATAATAATTTAAGCTACTCATCAATTAAGTTCATATATCTAATGATCTTTGAACCCTAATATCTCAACTCTACATTCTTTTAAGACCACTTCTTGAGGAATCTCATTATCACTTCTTATTTCCTCGATTCGCCAGTTAATCGATTTATTATATATGGGCTAATATTTCACAGTGACATATCAATCCGATAAGGTCCTATCTTGGCGTAATTAATTAATAACTATAACTTCCTTTTATAATAACAGACCAATGTATAAGTGATCTTTTTAGCCTAGCACCTTTACTATGTTGATTATATTCACGGGGAGAGAGAACTTGGTCCGTGGGTGGCGCTTGGGACTTTATATTACCATATAAATAACATTTGAATACTACGGATAATGTATAGTTAATATGTGCAAATAGGACGGTCACTACTCTCCAAATCTCCCCTCCTTTCGGTGCTTCCTACCCTATTCTCTTGCTTATCAATTATGTCTAGCTTATTACTTTTAAAATTAAGTATTCAATATCTAGGCTTGTTTATGTTTGATTTAGTTTTATAATAAGCAATTATCTTCTTTTTATTCTGTACAAATATAGTGGTATGAGTTCTTATTATTACATAATGATGGTTCTTAGTATCTTTGAGTCTCCTACTTTATACCTGCTTGTCATTAACGATCTTCTTATGTTCAAAAGCGCAACTAATCTCACAATAAAATTTTAAAAATAATAGGTAAATAATGTACCTATATGACTCGACCTATATCCCATTCTTATCAATCATAATTTTCCAATTCAGCTTCCTCTTATACTATATATCTAGAAATATGCTATACTCGAGATCTCAAAATTAATATCTCATTTTAATAGTCTTTGATGATCCATTTCTCGCTGATTACTTAAAGGAATACTCAAAGTAAATTTCAACGGGTTGTGGTGGTATCGTAATAACATCAATCTACTTTTATGTTGAGAGTATATTTAATTCTTTAAAAACTCATATCCAACTTCTAATTCAAATTTTCATCCACTCTCTAAAAAAGTATAAACAATACCCTTATCTAAACTTTTCCTATTTCATCTTTCGATAATATATAAACGTTATAGTTCTCTCGTCACTCCTAATGACAATATAATAACATTCTTTGGCCTTAACATAACAAAACAATAGTTCTTTTTTTGAGTGATCATAATTCATTATTCACATGTCGCTGAACAGAGGTTGGCGGGCTGTCTCGAGGAAAGGGTCTCGGCCGCGTGCTAAAGGATGAGACTTTTTCTCTAGTTGTGGAGCCTTTTTCCTTCTGTGTTTGAGGATTGCGTGACTTTTTCCTCCTCCAGTTCTCAGCTATACTATAGTGAGTGTCGATTCTCATCCGCCTTGGTATGGACGTACTACTTTGTCTTCTACATATTCGTTGAGGTGCGTGGCTTCCTGCCGATTTCCACCCTGGTGCGTTTTGTGATTATACTGTGTCTAGTTAGTCAAATAGTGACCAAAAGGCTTATAACTCTCATGTAAATTAATCTAATAGTTATCTAATCTAATATATGACTCCCACTATCTATTGGGCGACGATGTTAATAGGTGGCTTATTTATATCTTTACTTTTCTATATTAATATCAGGTATCCTAGATATATATTTATATATATACTATATATATATATATTTTTTTACCAAAATGTTCACACCTCACGGGCATAGTCTAATTCTAGGGAAGGGGAACTTTCTAGGTAATTTCTACGTAGGATCCGAACCGTAGCGACAAGTGCTCGAGGAGACTTTCCACTTGCGTGCACCGAACGCACCTTTACTGTGCGGCCTCCACAATGCGAGAACATCGGGGTGCCTGTGGTCGGTACATTGAGTTTTGTGTTGATATTAGTAACCCAGACTTGTTCGCTGCGGCTCGCGGTCGGCTCCTTTCTCTCCTCTTAAGCACCAATCTGTCCTCTATGGGAATTCTCATTCCAGTCTCTGTGTTTCCTAAACTCATTATAATCTCCCTCACTTTAAAGCCTGCCAGTCCTGTGCTCAATCCCGGGTTGAACACGTGCCGGCCTAATGATTACGTCCCCCCCGGGGGTTAAAATAAAAAATTATATTATTATTATTTTTGGGTAGGCGGTCAGCATTAGATATTGAATATTTATGTTAGATAGACGTACAAATAATCAACCTAACTCACTCCTTACGATAATTAGGAATCTGTACCCTGTATTAATGAGGCGAGTACGTGAGTCAAGTGGTAAAATAAAATAAAAAATAAAATCCTTGAGAGATGATATGGTGACGCAATTTTATTATTATGAGGGCCGCTAAACGAATTTCCAGCTTTGTAGATTTATTCTATATCTCAAACCCTGAGGAATATTAATTTGCAATAATTATAATCTATAGCAAAAACATTACATCCATCACTATTATGAGATTCTGAGGGAGGTACCGCAATCCAAGATTAACTGTATAGTCTTTCAATACAGTCCTTAATCTAAGTGAATGTGGATATGGTAGTTATTAAAATATATAATTTATCCTAGCTGTCAAATCCATGTGGTTCGTTAAAATGATAATTGATGAACCTTAACAGTCTATTTTCCTCATAGCAGAGACTACATAAATATACACTTTTGGTACCCAGTATGGTATCCTTCGTTTATATGTTACCCTACTATCTACACACGCACAATTAATATACATGAAACTGAGGCTACACCTTTACTAGTAATAAAATATAAAAGTAATCCCGCTTTCTTCTGATGCTTCTCTCTCTCTATATAGTAGATTGTTTGAAACCATTAGTATATCACGCATATATATCACATAGATAATACCTACTTGGAAGTTGTATTAATTAGCTACAAGCTTATTACTGTTTGTACTAGATCATCTACCTTAATTTTTTCATATTCCTCTTTTCAATTTTTGGTTGAGTAGTATGCCTATTGGAATCGAGTAATGCATAACTATTTAACATATGATATCAATACAACACATTAAACTAATTACAAGCTATCTCGTTTTAAATAATACTATTCATTAAAACAATGTTGAAATAGTATATCTTCTATGGTCGTATATTTAAGGATAATAAAACTCCAAATTTATGAGGAATATTGAGAGTCGCAGGGATGTTCTTACAGTTAAAACTAGGTCTTCTGTGTTCTTTACAAATGAAATTATAGGAAGAATTGTATATTAGGTACCCCATCTCTTGTCCGAAAAAAAAGTCATATTTATTTTTTACTTTTATAGTTAAGTGTGTTCACTCCATTAATACTTTTCCCACAAATTGTAATCACACTTTTTTAATATCAGATTTCTAAAAATACAAAGAATAAGAGTCTCTCAGATCTTCGTTGCTTCTCCGGATGTAGTTACAAATTTAGGAGAACCGATGGATCATAATCTTAATGCGGATGAGAGATCTGCTCCATTTTCACATTATGGTTAAATTGGGATGAGTGGGCACTAGTGTTGCTTTAACCACCATTAAATTTCTTAAAATTGTAAAATATAATTTAATGAATTGGAAGAGAACCTTTATATAATATATCCTTTATATTTGTGTTTACCTAAGAACCTTTCTTAATATTTTACACAACCTCTTCTCTATCCCTCACTCATTCCTCTCTGCACGTTGTGCACGTCTCTCGCTATCCACAAATCCTGGATTATCTTTCTTCTTCCAATCCAGACAATGCTAGGCTCATCTTTCTGGGCCAGTGTAGCGTGACACTATCGGGATGGGCCGACGATCTCTGACTCCCGTCGGAGTGTGGTTCACAGTCGGGTGCGCCTTAACTCTGCATTAAAATACCACAAATCCCCTCAATCCGGTCCCAATACTCAATTTAACGTTCCTCTTGTAACGATTGAATACCTCTCATCCCTCTATCCTCCTCTCCACATTAACGACAAGACAGCGTGAGAGACAGTGTCACACACACACTCTCGGAACATGTCACAGTTTATTCGCGCGGGTTGTTATTGATGTGCGTAGGATAGTTGGCGTATGCGTGTCTCTCATGGGCGAGTGCGCGCTCGGGACTAGAGCCACCGCTAGAGAGGGAGGATCGGCAACAACGATGTATTTAAATGAGAGAGCTATAAGACACCAGTCCTTTTCTCCCTTCGTTTTTACTCTTCTTGGTTTCCCTCCTATCCATTTTTCACCCACTCCCTTTATCTTTGACTAAGATTAGAAATTTTTTCGTATCCACATTGTCGTTTCCTTACCGCTAAATTATAAACATGTAGACACTCACATAACTATTTGTGGGACGCCTTTCCTCTTCCATATCACCTTATAAAACATCAAATTTCCTCGGTCTCGTGCAGTTCCTCATTACAAATGTATGCGCAGCTCATCTGCCTAATGCACATAAGCTTAAAACAATATTGTTAAATATAGCTAATGTTATTTATACTACTAGGGTCTTCCTTTGGTTTCTACAAGGGAATAGGCTGCAAATATTCCACAGAACACACCAGGCGTTTAGTCTAAATTTTACGGAGATATGTGGGGTATTTAACTCAAAACAGGTCCTCTTCGTATTGAAGAATTTACTATCATAGTTCAAGTTCATAAGAGGAGATAATATGAATAAAACAAATATATAACGTAATAATTAAATGTACGGTTAAGAGAGTATATAACCCCTTAAACAAAAGAATAAAAGGGAATGCCACTTTCAGTAAACCATCTGACAATTATCAAATAATTATCATTGGATATTAAAAGGTAAAATATCTGATACTTTAAAATCAAATTCCAACAACTGGAGCCAATCTCGGAAAACTAATGTCATTCAATACATATTTATAATGAGAATGGCCTTGAATATACTATATAATTCGAAATAAATATCCTTGGGCACTCAAAAAAAAAAAATTGTTGCACATGTTTTTTTTTCTTTCGTTCAAGTTAAATCATAGTAATTCTTCTAAAATTATTGTTGTTAAATAGTGGTTTTTCCATTGTATATATTTATTAAATCTCTTATTAATTACTTGCTAATGACGCTTGCACAAGTAAATGCTCGAAAGATAAATCTTTACTACTATTAATTATTTTTTATAATTATCTTATACAAATATATTATTTTTATTATATTATTATTATTGCTGTTATATTATTATTACTATTATTATGTTATTATTATTATTATTATTATTATTATTATTAATTATTAATATCATAATTATTAATGCTATTATTATTCCTATTATTGTCTATAAAGGTTATTTAGGTTAATAAAAATTGATTTCTATATTAATTGTTAAACAAGGAACTTAGTTTTAGGTTATTGTATATTTATTTTTACCCCTATTATATTATTTAGTGTTATATTATTAATTATATTTAAAAAAAAAATACATCATATTTTAATATATTTTTTTTTTAACCAATTATAATTATTATTTATTCATAAGTATTTAAATTATTATTTTAATATATAATTATTATTATATTATATAAATTTATTTATTATATATAAGACTATAAAATTCTTGTATATTATATTTAATTATCTGTATTATTAGTTATGTATAGGAAGTTAGTAGCAGTTTTAAGTCTGTAATATCGAAAAATGTGCCTTATATGTAGTTTATATATAAAGTATATATTTAGATAGTATAAAGTTAAAGTATTAAGTAGTGGTAGTGATAAGTAGGTAGTTAGGTTGCTAATTGATTATAATTTATCGATTTTGAACATATACTACTGTCTACCTTTAAATATTCAATATAAATACTAAGTTAATAGTAATTTGAAGACTTAATCGCTGCTATACAGATTATAAATCTTATTATAAATTAAATTATCGTAAATATGCAATTAATGTTCGGATTATTCATCTGTTAATTGTAAATTGTCTATCATTGATACATTATATAACCATTATATTATACTAGTATGTATAACCTATGATACTCGATTACTATATCTTAATATACTTTTTTATTTTTTAATTTATAAAAATTTATATTGATTATTTACTTATTATATAATATTAATAATTATTATATTATTATTATTACTTATTTTCATATTAATTTTAAATTATTATTTAATTATTATTTAAATTTAATATTTAATTTAATATATAATTAATTAATAAATTATTGATAATTAATTCATTAATTATTTATATAATATATTATTTATATATAATTATATATTATATATTATTAATTTAATTATTTAAATATATTATTTATTATTAATATCATTAATTTATATTATTATTTATATTATTATTATTATTATATGTTATATTATTTAATATTATTATACTTATAATATGTTACTTCCTATATTGTTAATTATTACATTAAAATTTATTAATATATTATATAATAGTAAGTTTTAATAGTTATAATGATACTCTCAGATAGACTTCTTATTATTTTTTTATTATAATTATTAATTATTATTATTATTATATATTATTAATTAATTATATTATTATTTATATATTATTACTATATAATTTATTATATTAAATTATTTAATTATAATAATTTTATTATTATTATTATTATAATATTACATATATTACACTATGAGTAATTAGGTAAACATTGTAAAAAAATTATTTTTATTACTATATTAATTATGATTTTTTAAAATTAATTACTAAATTGTATTTAATTAAATTATTAACTTTTTTTTTATTTTCAAGTTAATTTATATATTTAATTATTTTATTATTATTATTATATTATTATATATTTAAATTTATATTATATATTAAATTAACTTAATTATTATTAATATTATATTAATATATAAAATTATATTATAATATTATAAATTTATATTATTTATTATAATAATTAGGTGTAATTATTACTCTTGAAAAATTATTTAACTTGAATATTTTTCCTCAAGTATAAATAGATTGTTAATAGTTACTTTCTTTATGTAATTTATAAATGAATTAAATAAATTTTAGTAATTATTATTTATTCTTATTATATTATTTATCATTAATATTATATTATAATATTATTAATTATTAATTATAAAATTAAATGGTATATTAATTATTAACCCATAGTTAGTTTGTCATTTTTATTATATATTATTATATATTAATAATATTATAGTAATTATTATAAATAATTAGTATTATATATTTATATTATGATTTAATATAATAATAAATTATAATTATTATAAATTTATTATAAATATAATAATTATTATTATAGTTGTTTATATTTGAGTTACTAATTTATAATGTATTGTATGTATTGTATATAATTTTTATAATACTATTTAATTATATATTATACCATTATTATTATTATAAGTAATAATATTATAGTTATAATATATTATTATTATATTATTGTTAGATTATTTTAATTTATTATTATTATTATTATTATTATATTATTATTATATTATTTATTTAATTAAATATAAATTTAATTATTAGTATTATGATATATTTGGTTTTTATTGATTACTAATTTTATATTATTATTGGTAATTATTATTATTATTATTGATTATTATCTATATTATTACTTAATTATTATTATTATATATTATTATTATTATTTATTATTAATTAATTATTTATTATTATTATTATTTTTACTATTATTCATATTAAGCTATGCCAAACTGTCAACAAGGTACATTACTTCTCGTTATTACATTGGAAATATGGTATTATAATATTAATAATTTAGAATATTTTCGATTATTAACTTAATTAGTTATTTTATTATTAAGTTTTTATTTATTTGTTAATACAATATAAGTATATATTATTACATAATAAAATGTGTTAATTATTGTAATTTAATTCATTTAGTTATTGTTATTAATAATATAATTTTATTATTATATTATTATTTTTGACTTATTATTAATTTATTGATTATTTTTAATTATTATTATTATTATTATTATTATATATTATTTAATTATTGGTTATTAATCATTTTAATTATTAATATATTATCTAATAATTTATTATTATATTTAAATTATATTCTATATTAGTTATTATAATATTATATATTATATTTATTAATCTTATTATTATGTACTTATGTATTATTATATATGTATTATTATTATATTATTTTATTATTCATTTATTTATTATCATGTTATGTCATTATGTATTAGTACATTATCGTTATTTATATTACTTACGTAGCTAGCAGTAGTATTTATTATATTTATTATTGTATATGATAACTCTATGTATCTATTATTAAACTCATTATAAAATTATTTAAGTAATAGTTATTATTGATTAGTAGTATAAGCGAGTAGTCTGATATTTTATTATCTATTATTTATTATTATGGTTTAATGTAACATTATATATCTGATATTGAGAGATATTTCATTTTATTACTTCATATTATTATATATTACGTGTATTATTATTTATTATTAATATATTATTATATTATATACTATGATTAAAATTATTATATTTTATTATATTATTTCTTACTTTGATTATTAATATGATTATAATTCTTCATAATTCTAAAGTTTATATTTATCATTTCATTGATTCATGATAATAAGTTATTATTAATTAAAGATCATATTGATTAATCTATTGGAATTATAAGATCAATATTAATTATTATTATTATTATTACTTATTTATTACTTAACTATTATTATTATTATTGATTATTATTATTATTATTATTATTATATTCATTATTATTAGTTAATTAATTATTATTATGTATTATTTATGGTATTATTATTCATATAGATTACTATTTTAAAAGCACCTGTCATATTTAATCGATATTATTATTATTATAATTATTATTATCTATTTATTATTGATTCTATTATTCATTAATTATTCTCCATTATGTTAATGTAAAATTGACATTATTATTTTAGATTATTAATATTTTATTAATTTATTTATCTGGACATGTACTAGTTATTATTATTATGATTATGTATTCATTAATTATTATTATTATTATGTATCTTATATTATTATTACATTATTATTTATTATTAAGATTATTATGTATTATGTATTTTATTATTTATATATTATTATTAATTATTATTGTATATTGTTTTTCATTAAATGTATTATTATTATATTTAAGCATTATAAAAAAAGTTGGATAATTATTATAATTATTATTAGGTTATGTATATTTATGTAGTAATTCTGGGAGTCGGTTAGTGGTCGGAGCGCATTCTCGTTCTCTGCTCTACCTGATGGACGACAGGTTTACCGCACTGCAGGGAGGTGCAGGAAAAGAGTTGCCCGTCTTTGATATCTAAGATTAATCAGATTAGTCATATTTACCTCTGAGTTATATTGGTATTATTATTATATATCCTAAATAAATAATTTTTATGTATTATTATTATAAATTAATTGCTATAGATTAGTAGACAATATTTGGTAATTCTATTGTAAACTGTAAATTTTCTTATCCTGATTAAAGTTTTAACATTCACACCTGATATGATTCATTGTTTTGGAAGGATCTATAAGTATTGATTACTGTAACTAAGTAATACTAACTTGTTTTACTATTATGGAGTTATATCATATATAATATTTTATTATTATTAATAGAAGTTTATTTTATTATTATTATTTAAATTTTCATTTAATTTATTATTATTATTAATTATTATTATATTATATTCTTATTATTAATTATTTTATTTATATTTATTACTTGCATTTATTATTATAAATATTTAAATTCTATTACTTATAAATTAATTTATTTAATTATAGTTTTACATGTATAACTTATTCATTAACTCATTCATAATTGATTCAATGTATTATTATCTATTATACTATTATATTATTATATATTTATATTATTACTTATATTAATTAAATTTATTTAATTACATTATTATATTATTATTATTCTATTATTATTATTGTTATATAATATTACATAATTATAAATATTAAAATTATGTTTATTTATTTTATTATTTATAATTAATTTAAATTATTATATATTAATTTATTATTATATTATTATATAATTATGTGATTATATTTTATTTATTATTATATTATTTATTTATTAGATTATCATATAATTATTATTATTATTTGTATTATTAAATTATTGACATTATTTAATTATAAATTATCATTTTATATATATATTTATTTTAATTATTATATCTTATTAATTAATTATATTTATTAATTTATTACATAATATTTATATATATTATTTATATATCTTATATATTATATGTATAATAATATATAGTTAATATATATATATAATATAAAAAGTATATTATTATATTTATTTAGCAATATAATTAATATTATAAGTATTATAATTTTATATTATAAAATTATCTAAAGTATATTATTATTATTATATAAATTTTTATTTTTAAATTATTTAAATATAATTAATAATTAATTATAATTAATATTAGATATGTTATTATTATTAAGTTTAAGTTAAGAAAATTATTACAGTAGTAATATAAATTTTAATAAATTATAATTATTAATTTATATTATATTTTTAAATTTAATTATTATTCTTTTATTAACATTATATATTATATTTAAATTTTATTATATTTTATTATTATTTAATTATTTTATATAATTATATATCTATAATTCTTATATTTATTAATATTATTATTTAAATATTAATATATTATATATATTAATTATAGTTACATATCTTTATCCTTATTATAATTTATAAATTTATGAATATGTTATACTTAAAACTCTATTTTCTAAGATCATGTTATTTATTATATAATATATTTCATTTATTGAATTAACTATATTATTTACTTAAATTTTAATATCAATTAATAATATTATTTTATTTAATTATTATTATTTATTTTACTTATTATTTAATTTATTTATATATTATTAATATTATTTATTAATTTTTTAATAATTCATATTATTATTAATTTATTACCTCTTATTATTATTATTATTATTATTATTATTATTATTATTATTTATTATATTTTATTATTATTAGCGGACGCCATGACGGATCGTAACCTGTCTGTACGAATAGACGATTCAACAGGATCTATAGGGCGACGTTACGCGAGGACGGACGAAATTTCCATTCCATATTTTTATATAAATAATTTTATTTAATTATTTCTATTATTATTATTATATTTATTATAATAATATTATATTACTTAATATATAATTAATTGTTATTATTAATTATTAACTTATTATTTTATTATTATTATTATTATTATTTATTATTATTATTATTATTATTTATTTATATTATTATTATTATTATTATTATTATTATTATTATTATTATTATTAATTATAGTATTATTATTAATAATATTAATTATTATTATTGTTCTTGTTATTATTATTATTATTATTATTATTATTATAGTTATTTTTATTATTATTATTATTATTATTATTATTATTATTATTATTATTATTATTATTATTATTATTATTATTATTATTATTATTATTATTATTATTATTATTATTATTATTATTATCTATAGCTTTTTTTAATGTTACTTTGTAAATTAATTGCTATAATATGGTTGTAAAATCTTGTACCATGTAAATTCACTGTAAATTATTTAATTGGTCTGCAATTATATGTCCTTTTTTTTCAATAAAAAATATTAGTAATTAATTTATTATGAAACATTCATATATTATACTATTAAATATATAATATTAATTGTTATTGTATAAATTTTAATATGTAATAGGATAAACTTTTTAAATTCACATATTTACATAGTTAAATATTTTATAACTATATATAATTTGTTTATATATATATATATAATTATATTAACTATATTTATAGTAGTTACCAATGACAATAAAAATATAAAATATAATTTAAAAATTATTTAAATTTTTTATATGTTATTTTTATTAGTTAAAAATTATTTATAATATTATAATGTTTTTAATATAATATATTTAAAATCTTTATTATATTAATATAATTTAATTATATATATAATTATTATTATTTAATTTAATTATTATATATATTTAATTAATATCATTATATATATATTATATTATAATATATAGTTATTTTATTAAAATTAAATATATTCAATTATTATTAATATATTATTAATATCATTAATTAATTATATTATATATTACTTATCTATTTATATATAATTATTATATTATATATTATATATAATATTTAATATTAAATATATAATTATTATAAGTTAATTATGAGTTATAATTTATATATTTTAATTACTATTATATAAATTATTTATTAATTATATTATAAAAATATTGATTTTTCATATTATACCTTTATATTTTTTAAAATAAATATATTCATTATTCTGAATTATAAATTTTAGTTTATTATATAATTATTTTTATAATTTAATCTAATTATTATTATTATTATAGTATTAGAAAATTAACTATTTATAATAGATATTTTTAATTATATAATGTTATTTATTATTTAATTATAATTATTTATTTTATATATATATATAATTATTATTATATTATTTAATTTTATTATATTATAATAATATATTATTATATATTTTTATATTAAATTATTATTAATTATTTAATTATATAATATTATATATTAATATCATTAATATTCGATTTTAGATTAATATATTTTATATATTATTAATTATATATATATATTATTATTATTATTATATATTATATTTAAATTATTTTTAATTTATTATGAATATTTATATATTTAATTATTATAATATTTATTAATTTAATTATTATATAATTATATTATATAGATTTTATATTAGATATATTTATCATTATCATATTTATTAATTAAATTTGATATAATTCTATATTAAAATAATTACTTAATTAGTGGTATATTATTATTATAATATTATTTAATTATATCATTATAAATATAAATTTAATTTAAATTTTTAATTATATTTTTATTTTTTATTTTTTAATTTTTATAATTTTTATATTTCAGAATATTTGTATTTTCAATATTTTTAAAAATATAAATATTAATATTTTAAATTTATTTAATAACAGTTTTTTAATTATTTTTACCTCACCTATTTTATTTAATTTATCCTATCCACTAATGTTGTTTAATTTTAAAATCTAAAATAATTTATAATTTCTTAATTATAATTTATTTTAATTTTAATTTTAATGTTGTCGTATTTGTAGTACCAAATTAATTTTTTATTATTCTATTTATCATTCTAATGTGTCTTATGTACTAGTAGTACACTCTTTTTTTCCAATTTTATTGTTTGGACTCTTTTATTATCAAATTTTTATTATTATTATTTTGTACTTTTTTAATATTTATTCTATATTTTGTTTTTTTTATTTTTTTTCTTGTGTTTGTTGCTCTCTTTATTTTTTTTATTATTTTAATATTAAATTTCCACATTTTTTATTACTTTTATATTTTATTAATTATCAAATTTTATTTTTTTGTTTAATTTTTAATTTTTGTTTTATTGTTTTATATTCTTTTCATTTATCATATTATTTTTTATTTTGTTATATTTTTTTTTTTTTATTTTTTAGATTTTTTTATTTTTAATCTTTGTTCAGTTTTATCGTTTATTTTTTTACTTTTTATTATTTTTTACTTTTTTTTTTTATTATAATTTTTTTTAAAATTTTTTTTATTATTTATCTTACTTATTTTATTCTTTTTATTATTTTTTATTTTTTTTCACTTTCTTATATTATATTATTATTTTAATTAATTTTCTATTTTTTGAATATATTTTAATTTTTTTTAATTATTTTTATTATTTATGTTTGTTAATTTATTTATTTGTTTATTATTCTTTTTCTTTATGATTTTTTTTTTAATTTTTTAATTACCACATTTTGATATTTTATATTTCATTATAAGTTCTCTTTATTTGATTTTTTTCATATTTTAATGCTATTTATATCAATTTTTTATCATATTGTAAATAATTTTTACTAGGGTTATCACTTTAATAAGCCTATCATTACATTTGTATATATATTGCTTTAATGTTTCTATTTTATAGTTAATTTACCTAGTGTCTCGCTCCCTGATGTTTTTGTAGTTTTATAAGAATCCTCATATTTTTCAATCACATAATCTTTTATAATTTATATTTTACGTAGGTTACTGTTAAATCTTAAGAGTAAGGTTATTTTTTAAAATATTTTATGTTAATTTGATGTGATTGTATTATTATTTATTTACTAAATTAATGGTAACATATTTTCTCACTCCGTTTGCTACCCGTTCTAGGGTAATATTTGACATAATTCCTATTTTAAATTTTACCTTCATAATCTTTTTTAATATTGATTTATGTTTTATAATGAGAGCCTTGGTTTATATGTCAGGCGGGGCATTTATATTTATATTACAGCTATTTTAATTTCAAAATTTTCTCTCTCTATTGATTTTGTGAATTACAATTTTGTTTATTTTTTTTTGTATTATTCTTTTGTGTTATTTAATGAAAAATTATTATTAATTATTGATAATATAATTTATTATTATTATTATTTATTATTATTATTGTCATATTTATCTTATTAATTTAAAAATTTCAGATAATATTAACATTAAAATTCATACAATTATTTATATTATAATTTTTATTTTATTTCTATAATTATTATTAATTATTATATGTTATTTTATATTTTTAATTAATTTATAATAATGTTCAAAAATTTTATATTATTATTATTTATTATTAATTTATTATTTATTATTTATTATTATGTTATTTAATTTTCTTCAATCAATTATTTATTTATGGATATGTTATTTAGGTATAGTCTAACGAATGGGAACGTTAATCATAATACTGTAATATTTATCAATTTAGATCGGTAAATTTTATCATTAAGGAAAATATATCCTTAAACAACATCATAATCATCATTATGTGTTAGCTCAATTCCTTGTTAAAACATCTGTTTCATCAGGTAAATGAACTCACTTCACATATCAATTTATATTTTATTGTGAATTTTTGTTATTTTTTGTTTTCATTATTTATTTTCATTTTATCGATATTACAGTATATTAATTATATTTCTTTTATTTTAATTAATTTATTTTTTATTTATATTATTTGGGTTATATTTTCATATATTTAATTATTTATTTTAAGTATTATTTTTTATTTTAATTTTAATTATTATATTTAATTTATTATCATTATTATTATTTTATTAAATTATTATATTTTATTATTTTATATTTATTATTAAGTTATTATTATATTAATTTTTAATTTTATTATTAATTTTAATTAATATTATTTATATTATTTATTATTATTATATTATTAAATTATTATATTTATTATCTATTATTTATTATTATTTATTAAATTTATTATTAATTTAATATTATATTATTTAATTTATTATTAGCCTACCCTATTAATTTAACACAATTTATTATCCACAGTAATTGGGTATATCAGTTTTATAATAATTAAATTTTATCATTCAAGTATCATGTGCATTGTTACTTATTCATGAATGAATTTTCAAGGATCATTATTTATTATTATGTGTAATTATATTATTATTATTAATTAATATATTAATTATTAATTATGTATTAATTAATTATTATTATTAATTTATTAATTATTATATTTATTATACTAATTTAATTATTTTAATTAGTTAAGTTAAAATTATATTATTATTATTATTGAATTAATATATTATTATTATTATTAATCTTCGTTCAATATCTATTAATATTTTATTCATATTTATTCTTATCCTCTCTCAATTTTTAATTATTTCTATAAATCATCTCATTATATTATTATTATTAATTACATTATTATTATTATCTATTCTTATATTATTATTATTAATCTATATATATAATAATTTATTAAATTAGTATTATTATTATTATTATTATTATTAGATAGCAATGCTTTACATTTTGTAAACTTTCTAAATAAATCCATTCACATCACGAGATTTTTTTTAAAATAAATAAGGATATTATAAAAAATACAAGATGTTTTATTATTATATTGTTTTTTTCACGTAAGTTAAATGTATATATGCTAATCATTTTTAGATTTATTTATTTGAAGGCAAAGGTGTGGAGCGCAATATTGCTGTCCGAGTTTGTATATTGGTATGAATTTAGAAAGCGTTTTGTTTTTCTTCTGTAATAAAGCTTTGACAAATCGACCCACCTCAGTCTTGTAATTAATAGTATGTATTGAAAGTCTATTTCATTGGTCAGGAATGTATCGTGGTGCATCTGTCTTGATATAAAATGGCATGTTTTGAGTATGAGAGCGACTTTGTCCTAGAATTTACTGGAGCGTAGTTGTGTTGGTGGTATTATATGTGGCAACATATTTTTATTTCTTCTGCTGTGAAATTTTAAAGTTATTACATGTTTCGTATGCAATATTAGTAGTTTTTACCTATGTTTGTAAAGTGTTTACCTGCGTTAAATTTTTCATTGAAATCTTTTGATGTTTTAATCTTATTTATTAATATAAATGGTTCGGTTCATTGGTGTTAAATATTTTGAGTAATTTTATTTCATTATATTACGTGG